>JAQBSW010003015.1:0-91030 GCA_029291075.1 Eudiplozoon nipponicum
TAATAATAATAACCACCATTGATAAGTAGTAGGGGTACAAAGTCAGGAACGAGATACCAACAGTGAAAAGTACCCCTACAATATAACCTGGAAATAGATTAGGCGCGAAAAAAGAATTATAATACTACCTTTTCTTGAAAGATCCAAATATGCACAAATAAAAAACGCAAGTTCGTTTTTGAAGTCTTATATTGTGAAGATCAAGATTTGTATAACAAAACTCATAAATAAAATGATAGATGACGTTTGCTAAGGAATATCACGCCAGAACAGTCACAGAATACAGAAAACTAGAATTACGTACAATTCAAATGTATATGTACTACAAAGTATTTAAACAATATATGTTTTAGAAATTGATACTAATATTTACTTTTTTTAAATATTCGTTTCTATTAGCTATGATGGTTTAAATTTATCAATAATTGTTACTTTAATTTTTTGGAGGATATGTATTCTTCTACACTGAACAGAGGTTTCACACAATAAACTATTAAATTACTTGTACGAAGCATGAAATTAAGGATTTAGGCATAACTAATCAATTTACAGCTTCTGTTGAGAGACATATTGAAAGGATAGTAAGCAGTGCTGAGAACAGATGGACACTAATAAATAGAAATATCTTATCGAACGATATAAAATAAAAAATGTATATAATTTGGATTAGACCGATACCAGAATATGCTGCTGCTACTTGGAATTCATTAAAAAAAGGGCTTGTCACACAAGATAGAAGATGTGCAAAGAAAAGTTATGAAACGAATTAGCCCTGTCTCCTGCACTATATACGCCAGTAGTTTACAGTTTGTATCGCTGAAATCTTTATGGTTACGACGGATGCGCTATTGCATAAAAGATTTCCATTTGAACCAGTGGACTGGTGCCTATATAAATCCAATAAGAAAGTTTCATGAAGTTGGAACTAGATCTGGACATCTGACGATCTCTCCTCACTTCAAGCTCGCAAACGTGATTTAAAGAATTGTTACCACCATCCGCGCAAACAATTATTGTTAAATTGTATCTCTTAAACTAAATTTATTAAGTCCTTCGACTTATCCTCATACTTTCACAGTTGACAATAATGGTTAAATAAGATTTATTACAATATATTAATTATGACAAATAGTGTACTCACCGTCTCAGTGAATAACGCAAATAACTGAAAAATTTTTTGGAGATCTTGAAAACAAAACCCACGTCAATTACCGGAAACAAATTTGAGACACTTCCCGTGAAGTAAATTAAAAATAAGAATTTCTTTGCGAACTTCTATACTTTATTACCAAAGTATCTCAAGCCAGACCCACACAGCAAAGTGTACCACCAAACTTAAAATCTCAACAATACTGAATTATAAAATCTTCGACAATGTGTACAAAGGAAAATTCCAAATACTTTTTAAGAACAAAACATTGTTTTACAAAACCAGCGATAACAGGAAATGTCTGAAAGTAAAATTTGATTTATTTCATATGAGGACATAATTAATCTGTGTAAGGGCACCGACATATTGTCTAAATGAAATTAAAATTTCATTTCGCGGCACCAATTTAAACAAACAAAATTAGCCGTTAACCAATGGCGTGCCAGCTGTTCTTTTCAAATTTATATAAGCACGGTGCGTTCACTATGCTTTTCATTAACAAATTGGATTTCTGCTTTGCACTAAGTGTGTTTGCTGCCTTGTTCATATTGACAGTTTGCCTACGCTGATTTGTGGACTGGCGTTAAGTTTTGTCACCTAGTCACGCCAATCTTGTTGATGCACAACTTTTCATATGACTCGAGCATCTATTTATTAGACATCAACGTGTGCCAGCCTCCACGGTGTTGTCGCAGATCTTTAACAAGACAATTCTGAGATTTCACACAGACACTCGCTCTCTGATTTCGTTGCCACAACGAAGGAACACCAGTCAATCAACCAGAGCCGGTCTCAAGCGTCTAGTAGTACTTGTAGACACTGCTACTTTACCTAACTTTCTCGGCATTGGGTGGAGAACGCTATTACCGGCCCTAATAAAAGCCACCAACAGTAACTTATCTCAGCCTCCACGGCTCTAAACCTCTTTTGTAACGTCGCACGACATTTACTTGCAGCCGGGGCGTTTACGAATTGGCGATCGTCCAGTTTCCTGAGAACAGAACTGTTTCTAGACTTGTTTTTGTATCAAAAAACTTTTGGCATAAATACAATAAAATGTATTTATTTTTTATTTATTATCGTGGAAATACAGTACGTCAACGTTAGCACACAGAACCGCCTCAGTCTTTCTTAAATTTATATAATAAATTTTAAGGGAACTGCGGAATCGTTTGTATAAAACCAATATTACTGATCATGACTCTAAGGTTGTCTTCATTGACAACCTGCCTCAATTATTGAAACTGTTTGCTCGAAAGCTCCCTAACTCCCTCTCAATTGATGATTTATCAAAAAGATGCAAGTTAGAATATCATTCGCAATGACCGGCCTACTTTATTGTATGACGCGGACTCAAGATCAACTTTGACAAGACGCATATTGCAACTACAACTGTGGATTTCCTAGGGCATCGTATCACGCCGCAATGTATTCAAAATTTGCCGTCGAAGGCAAATTTAATACAGAATATTAAATTACCATAGACTGATAGTGAGCTGCAGAAAATTTTGGGAGTATTTAACTACGATCGCAGGTTCCTTCCCAGATTATCAAGACAACTTTATCCATTGTCTAGTCACCTGCGGAATCAAAAAGGTATTAGCAAGAACTGCATCATTTTTTAATCATCTGAATACGAGGAATTACTTCGATTCGCCATCAACTCGTTATCAAATACTATAATGCTGACGCATCTAGATTGCCAACAACCATTTCTCTCTCCAAGCAGTAGAAACAAGATACGACACTTTTGGTCAAGAACACCTCGCCATCCACGACGGGGTGCGCCAATTTATCAGCAACATTAGCAGTAGCATATTTGTTGTTTTCACAGATCATGCACCACTAGTTAGCGCAATTTGAAATTCTACTTCACCTGCCACCAAGTACACTGTCAGAGTAGTAAAACAGCTGTCTCGTCTGAGCAAATGGCAATTCGACATCTTTAATGTCAAGGGCGAACAAAATTTCAATGCAGACGCACTTTCCAGGCCAAACGTCTCGCTACGACCACCTTCGCCGTCGCCATTCACAGTCAATTCCGTGCTCCCAGGGAACTTTCACTAACGCCATCTTTTCTGCGAACAGAACAGCACGGTGACACTCACATTCAAAGATCAGTAGCTCGTCACCCCAACAGCTATATTTGCCGTCTCCCGGAAAGCTTACTCATTGTTTACTTTACGGTTACTCAACCCAGCAAGCCAATTCTGCCGACCAGCCTTCAGAAAAAGGTCTTAAACTCAATTCACTTAATTTCTCATCCAGGAAGCAAGGCGACTGTTCGACTTTTTACCGATCGTTTCTGGGGTTATAATCTCTGGCAAAACGCTAAACAAAGGGTATACGAGTGTGTCATTTGCCAAAAACGAGATCGCACGGCGCACACGTTATAAGTTGCAACATTTCCAAACTACTTCACACCGAGCCATTGTCCACATCGACATAGTTCATCCGACGAAGATTCAAGGTTTTAGCTATCTTTTAACTATAATTGATTGAATTACACGATGGACTGCTGCTTTAACTTTTGGCACCATTTCTGCAGTCGACGTCACATACGGTTTTATCTTTGCACGTATATCTCATTATGGTGTCCTCAACGAGGTCATCACTGATAGACACTTGCTACTCATAGGAACGTTTCAAAACAACCTTGCAGTTCATGGGATGCACCTTACGCCATACGACCTCCTACCATCACTTATCTAACGGTATGGTAGAAAGAATGCATAGGGAACTCAAAGCTGCTTTAGCATCCTCGTCCATCAATGGCAACTGGGTCGATGCACTACCATAGCTCTACTTGTCATCCGTTCCCGCACTCATGAATTTATTAAACATCTGAATCAAAACTCTTGTATGCATGGATCTACGCCTGCCTATTCAGTTCCCACGTCTACCATCCGCACAGGATGACCCAAAAGACGAAGCTTCCTGCCTTCAACTTTAGTTCGTTAACATATCTGAACACCAACCGAGACATACGCCCTGTTATTCTAAGTATCAAATGTTTCACTTTATGCGCACCACTTTCACCTTATGTCACGCGACGTGACCTCTATGGACCCACAAGATTCATTTACTTTGCTCACACTCACTTGTCTCATGTGGTATAACCAGCTGTTCTTTGCAAACAATTGTGTAGCATTTTTGAACAGTTCTTCGGTATTATACCATCACTGCGGCCAAGTTGGAGTACAATTTTTGTCGCTAACATTTGATTTTCATATATTTTTTACATCGTACTTTTGCAACGTATATCTCACACCTGAGCTTTTACTTCCTATTTTGGTTTGACAAGCTACTTATAGCTAACGCATTGTGCAGAACACTAAGTAGTCATCGGCTTCATATCATGGTAGAGGCCACTTTCGATGCATATCTTAACTTTCTCAGTTGCACAGTGTCCACTCTACGAATATCATGACCACAATGCCGAGCACACACTAGTTACTTTGGTTGTGTTCAAACACATTGACGGTGATCCAGCCTGCTCAGGTTTCACTTAAACCTAGAAACCTCAGTGACAATCTACTTTGCAATCCTCACGCTGCGTCTCCCCAAACATCACATTGCTCTATTTTGCCTCACACGGTATTATCGGCCACTACAGCTAACATTTGGTGAAGCAATTCGTTGTGGTTATTTGGCATCATATCACTGTTGAAGCAGCCAACATGCATACTTCATTCCAGCATTTACGGCACATTTAAAAAAACATTTTAAAAGCAATGAGCAGAATAATAACCAGTTGCTAAACTGGGTTCAAACTCTGCCATACATTACTTGTCAAGCCTCACCAGAAGGAATGTTTTTCTTTTTTTCAAAGAGGAATTTTTTGTAACGGCTCGGAAAATTTCGCCTAAATTATTATAATCAAGGTTGTCCTCTTAATATAAGTTCCTAACCCATTTATTACTTACATATGTCAGTATAAACTAAGAATTATATAGTGTAGAAAAGGCGTCAGCGTGGCTCAGTGATTAGAGAACCAGTTTCTGAAGCAGGCGTGCCCAGGTTCGAGCCCTGTCCACGGCAAATGCTGGCCAGTACATGCAGAGTTCACAATAAGAACAAAACCGACCAATATTGATGAATTTCTTTTTCTACACTACTCAATTCTTAGTTTATACTGACATATGCAAGTAATTAATGGGTTAGGTGCTCATATATAGACCACAGCCTTGATTATAATACATTTTATCACCGCCCGCGCAACCAAAGTTCGTTTAATTATATTTCTTAAATGAAATTCAAATTTCATTAACGTAGCACCAATTAAAACAAGCTAAATTTGCCGTTAACCAATGGCGTGCTAGCTTTCGTTTTCAAATCTATATAAACACGGTGTGTTTACCATGATTCTCATTAGGTCGTTTGATTTCTACTCTGCATTACGTTTCCTTGCTGTCTCGTGTCATATTGACTGTTTACCTACACTAAATTCTGGGCTGCCATTAAGCTGTCACCTAACCACTGGGATTTTTAGTCACGCCCATCTTGTTGCTGCACAACTATTCATACGTCTCGAGCATCTATTTATTGGACATCTCCAAAGTGTTGTCGCAGATCTTCATAAAGGCAATTCTGAGATTTCACACAGTCAGTCGCCCTCTGATTTCGAAGCCACAACGAAGGTACACCTGCCAGACCGCCAGAGCCGGCCTCAAGTGTCTAAATGTACTTCTAAACACTGCTAATTTTGTAAACGTCCCAGCTTCAAGTAAATGTCAAACGACGTTACAAAATCAGTTAGGAGCCAAAATAGCAGAGTTTGTGTACTGGCAATCGTGTTTAGTGAGTAGCTGAGTAATTTCGTTAAAGATCTGCAGTAACTGGCATACTTGAGGGTCCACTAAGTCGACGTTGCTCCGTCTCACTTGTTTTGCAGCAACAAGATTGGCGTGACTGAAATTGCCAATGTATGTAAAGAAAGTCGAGAAATCAGCGTAGGCGATTACAGCACACGTAGCGCACAGCAGAAGGCAAAGGTGCAACTGACTGGCATGGTAAATTCACCATGCTTACATAGCCTTAAATCGAAAGCTCGCACGCCATTGGTTAATGGCAAGTTTCGCTTGTTTTTAATTTGTACCGCGTAAATTGGATTTTAATTTCATTTACGCAATATGCCGTTACACAATACCTAACTTTCTCGACCTTTTCCGGTCCTAATAAGGATCACTAACATTAATTGTATCTCAGCCTCCACGATTCTTAACCTCTTTTGTACATCACACGTCATTCACTTGCAGCCGGGGCGTTTACATCTGCAACATACCTATAAACGCTCCGGTTTGAAGTAAGTGCCGTGCGACGTTACTAACTAGACAAGATGGATTCTAGAGATCAATTACTGTGGGTGTCCCTTAACAGGGCTAGAAAAGTGTTCACTGGCAAAAACCATAAAAGTTAATGCATTTCTATCACATCTTAGTTTACTGGCGACGTTTCGATGCCTGTTTTTCAGCACCATCCTCAGGCAACTATAAACAGCACAATACTCACAATAGCAGATTTAAGCAAATGTTGGAGGCTACCATATTTGCTTAAATCTGCTATTGTGAGTATTGTGCTGTTTATAGATGCCTTAGGATGGTGCTGGAAATTTGGCATCAAAACGTCGCCAGTAAGCAAAGATGTGGTAGAACCGCATTTGCACTGGGACAATTACAAACCCATCCCGACCGAAGACAAAAAGGAAATGGAAATTGTGATCAATCGGATCTTTGTAAAATTTTTAGTTCAAAGCTAGAAACCGCGTACGCAAAACGCAACATTGGAAAATATGAAGCTAGCACTCCGCAATCAAATTTCAAAAAAGTTAGTGCATGTTGCAGTGGGGATAGATTCGAGGAGTCCTTCTAGACACTTTGTATATTTTCCGGTAGTTTCTCTGACTTCCTTTCATATCGATGCACCGGAATAAGTAAAATTGTCGCAGCCACATGTTTCAGTTGCTGTTCAACGGTTTAGAATTGTATAATTGAAAATCTGCGGTAACACCGACGTGGTTAGAATATGTAGAAATCCGATTAATAGATGATCGATAAAGAATAAATTCTTGTTCCGTAACAAGTATATTAGCGTGACTGAAGATTTTGCGACGAAGTGACACAGTGTGGTAAACGCAAGCTCAGGTGTCTCTAAGGTAAAGAGTCAAGAAAAGAAAGCGACAGCAATCACATATTGCGAACAGATCAGAGAGTGTGATGGTTGTAATTGTATCGTGCTTTTATAAATGCAAAGTCGCACGCAATTGTTTAACGAAAATTTTGCACGTTTTAGTTCGTCCAGTGTCTTGAAGTTTGAATATTATTTTGGCACTATCTCGGCGAATTAATCTGAGCCGATATAAATTATTGATGTTGAGGCCTCTAACCTATTCGTGTCTGTAAGCCCCATAGAGGCCAGATCGCTGGAAGTCCTAAAATTCACAGTAGAGTCTGATATGCTTATATTATTGCTTGCGTCATTTAATTTCAATTCCGCTATGTCCTGCACTAACCTACTTGTGTCCTCGAATTTAATATCGGTATCCATAATCAAATGGTATAATAATTAAATTGGCACTTACGTATGGCAGTCAGAAGGTGAAAATTGGAAAGCAATTCCTTTCAGCAATAATCTGTTTTGGTATGTACGTGACCCCCCAATAAAATCAATTATACCTGTTCCAAGGCTCCTCCTCAGTGTTATTTTATATCAGAACACAAGGCAAGTGATGGAAGAGTTTATTGTATGATGTTGTAATCGTTTATTATGGAAAGAAATGTTAAAATGCAGCAGACCAAAATTACAATACCAGACAGGAAGCGAGATACTCAAAAACTGAAAATAGCGCACAATTTTAAAAATCAAGTATTTAAACAAAGTATGTTCTGGAAAATAAAAAGAAAAAATTCTTTTTAAATAAAGTTGTTACAATCAGTTATGGTGGTTTAAATTTATCAGTCAAGGTCATTTTACATAAGGCGGAGGATTTAACATCCTCTACATACACCACCTTCTCAAAAAACGGCTAGTAATAGACGTAATCATAGTTCTTCGGCTGACGATGTATTCTTCCAGAACGAGTTGTGCATACTGGCTCCCCTGACGTCGTCATCTCGCCCGGTACAACATTCGCTGGTTCTTCAAAATCATCTGGTATCGACAAATAGTTTTCATGCTGTGATTCAGTAGAATAAGATTTTGCTATGTTAGACAACGGTTCTTCAGAGTACTGCATTTCATTATGTGCCTGCATGATGGGATTGCACACCTCAGATTCGCCCATGGAACGGTCATTCGACACATCTTTTAATTCGGTCACACCGTCAATCCAGATAAACTGGGGAATACAGCGATCCAACGTAACACAATCCTCAATGCCATTTATTTCTATGATGACATTCTTGTCAGTCATTCTCTTGACCTTGTATGGTCCTTTTTAAAATGTTGTTAGGCAGTTCTTCCTATTCTCATTAGTTATATATACATGCGAAGCCGATTTTAAATCGGAGGACACATAGCATTTAGTATTAGGTTTTCTAGTCTTGGTTGGGGTCAAACGACACATCTTGTCTCTAAGTGCTCCTACAAACCAATCTACATAACGAGAAGCCCAATCAAGACTACTTGGAGTTTCTATTAGAAGATCTCCAGGCAACCTTAATGGTTCTCCATAAACCAATTCTGCTATGGAAGTTCCTAATTGTGCCCTATATCTGTTGCGCATGGCGAGTAGTACTATAGGAAGATCGTGTATCCAGCTTGTTCCACTAGTACACCATAATGCAGCTTTCAGTTCACGATGTAGCCTTTCTACCATCCCATTCGCTCGTGGGTTATACGCGCTAGTATGTATTATAGTGGTTCCCATGATATTGAGGGATCTTACGAAAAGCTCTGACATAAATTGACTACCGCGATCACTAGTGACCTTTTCCGGAACACCATAACGCGATATCCAATTATGTAGAAACGCGAACAAAACTTCTTGCGCTGTCATGTCTTTTAAAATTGCCACTTCAAATTGACGACTAAATCTATCTACCATAGTCAGCAAGTATTTGTTTCCGTTTACTTCAGGCATCTCAACAATGTCTATATGTACGTGTCTGAACCGTCCATTTGGTATTCCAATGTTCTTTATCTCGGTTCTGGTATGTCTCCACACATTACACGTTTGACACTTGGCACAGGCTCTTACCCATACCCGTATGTCTCTAGACATGTGCGGCCATACGTATCTGTCGTTGATCAATCGAATGGTGGCTTTAATGGATGGATGACCCATGTCATGTAACACTTGGATAATCTTGGCCCGTAACTCCAACGGTACATATGGTCGTGGTTGACTTCTAGACGTTTCGCATAACAACCACTTTCCACTTATGAGCTTACGAACATATCCTGGTCTTTTGGACAAAACTAATGTAAAGGGATCCGATCCTTGCGCTTCCTCGATTTGACTAACGAAATCGTTCATTGATTCATCTAAATTTTTTAATGGACCTTGAAATATCAGCTCGACATCAGCTTCATTCGGTCGGCTAAGTGCATCGGCCACCACATTCTCCTTACCAGCAATAAGAGACACAGTGAAATCGAACTCTGCTAACTGTGTTATTTGGGAATTTACTCTACGAGAGTAATTAAGCCTAGCTGTCTTACCAAGTATGCTAATCAATGGCTTATGATCGGTCAATAACTTAAACTTGCGACCATCTAAGTAATGCTCGAAGTGTATCACTGCGGCATACATTGCTAGAAGCTCTTTGCCAAACGTATCATAACGTTTTTCTCGATCATTAAGCTTACGACTATAAAACCCAATCGGTCTTACTATGTCCTGATCTCTTTGCTGTAGCACTGCCCCTATTGCAACATCTGAGGCATCTGTGATTAGCTCGAAAGGTTTTTCTCAATCTACAGGTGCTAATGTGATTATGTCACTTAACATTTCCTTGGCCTTTTGGAATTTTTCTCGGTCTTCTGGACTCAAGTTAATAGGCCAAGACTTCTTGATCGTGCTCTTTTCACGAGTGAAATGACTTGGTAACGATCCAAGAATTCCGGCTAGACCTGGAATGAATCGACGATAATAGTTGATCATTCCCAAGAACCTGCGCAACTGGCGTACGGTTCGGGGTTCCGTTACGTCCTTAATAGCTTGGACCTTATCTTCCAAAGGTTTAATTCCGTCTTTGGAAAGTAAATGACTAAGGTATTTAACTGAAGAGCAACCTATATTACTCTTATTAGGTTTGACCACTAATCCATATTGTTCCAACCCGGTCAAAACCGTTTCCAAATGCGTACGATGTTCGTTTCGTGAGCGACTGAAAATAATTATGTCGTCTATATATACTCTCGCAAATGGACAATTTTGAAGGATTTCTTCAGCCAAACGCTGGAATGTCTGACTGGCATTTTTCAAACCAAAAGGCATTCGAAGAAATTCATGCGATCCCCCTCCTGGAAATCTGACTGTGGTGAGTGGTATCGAACTTTCTTCCATTGGTACCTGATAGTACGCTTTCTGGAGATCTAAAGTTGAATAAACCTCATATCCCATTATATCTCGGAGTAAAGTACTCTGGTTAGGGAGAGGATAAGAATCACCCTTCGTCACTGAGTTTAATAGACGATAATTACCACAAACCCTCCATTGACCCGGTTCAGGTTTGGGAACTACCACTATTGGGGAAGCAAAATTGGAATTTGACCTTCTACAAATCCCCTCTTCACGCAATTGGTGAAATTCTGATACAGCTACTTGTTGCTTGTGTTGTGCCAATGGTTGAGCCTTAGGTGAACAAGGCAACGGAGCCACCAATTCTATTTGTTGTTCTACTCCTGTCTTCAGACCTATCCTTTTGGCACTAAAAGTTTGAAACACTGCTAGGTGCTTCTCGATTATATCGACAAAGTCATGTGCGACTGTTGGACGAGGTAAGAGGACTGTCCTAACTGCCGACACGTTAGACTCAGTAGGTGTTGATGTCCCTACGCCTTCTGCGATAGTCCTAGCTATGGGGTCTAATGTCAGCTTAAAATGTGTCAAGAAATCCATGCCAATGATATGGTCCTTGACATCGGCTACTAGAAAATTCCATCGGAAAGAAGATTTCTGGCCTAATGTTACCGACATTTCTTTCATCCCTTTTACTTCAATCGGACTACCGTTAGCGGCCCATAGTTGATAATCAAATGTGGGGCAATCTGCTTCCACCACGTCTGACCTAACTATGCTTACCTCAGCACCCGTGTCTATGAGAAATTCTAATCCAGATAATTCATCCTTAATAATGAACTTGTTGCTGGACAATCCGGCAATGTTTTCTTGATCTCCGCTTAGTGAGAATCGGACTCTTTTGCCTTCTATCCCGGTGCTATTTGTTGTAGTCGCATCTTTAGCTTTGAGTATGCCTTTTAAAGGCATATCTAGGGGCCTTTGCAATGGAACCCCCCCCCTACGGTTCCTACTAGTAGGGGTTTTGTCCTTTTTCTGGTGATAGATTTCTCTCAACCGGTTTTGTGCTTCCTTTCCATCTGGGTCCATCTAATCGCGGGTAAATACAATTCTCGCCTTGGCACTTCGCACCGCGTCCGTATTCGCAATGTGCCTTACACCATCCGCGTGGCCCTTCGTAGCGTTGACTTGAGTGACTCCCTCGACGTCTATTATACCTATCCTGACTCTGAAGTTGTGCAATATCACTACGCAAGCTAGCAACTTCTCTACATAAGAAACGCAGTGTTTAATGTATAGTTAGGTGGTTTTCGGTATCTGCCCTGACTGGCTGCATCGTTACAGAATCTGCCATTACAGCATGTACTTGTGGTTCCTGCTGTTTAAACACGCCGTCTAACCCTCTGGGTTTTGTTGGCCAATCTATGTTCATTGTGTCAAATACTTCCATTGTTGTTCTGAGCCTAATTGGTAGCTCAGCTGTAAAAATGGAGTTGACTACATCTCTAGATATATTCAACCTGGAAGCTTTTGTGCAAAGGCGTTCGTTAAAATTCGGACGGTAGTTGACGCCCCATTTTTTCTAAGCGTAATAATTCGCACATTTGCGCTGATCTTCCAGGTTGATATCTCTGTTGAATTTCAGCCATTAATAACTCAAATGCATTGTACGGCTTTTCTTCCACAGTTCTGTCTCTGAAATTTTCCAAAGCATTTCGGAAATTTTCAGGCAATGCCATCCATGCTGCAACAAATTTCTCCATAGGGTTCACGATATTATAAGCACTAAATATCATTTGGGCATCTCCCACCCAACTTGAATGTTTTTCTGACTTATACTGTGGTAGAATTAATATTCTTGGACTGGCGCGGTCGCCAAATTTTGATGAGGCCCCTAACCTATTCGTGTCTGTAAGCCCCATAGATGCCAGATCGCTGGAAGTCCTAAAATTCACAGTAGAGTCTGATATGCTTATATTATTGCTTGTGTCATTTAAATTCAAGTCCGCTATGTCCTGCACTAACCTACTTGTGTCCTCAAATTTAATATCGGTCTCCATGTCTTATTAGTTTAACAATTAAATCGACACTTAATGTTAGGCAATCGGAATGCGAAAGTTGTATCGTAATAATTCCCGAACAAATAATCTGGAAGGAGATATACGTGAGCAACAGAACAATCAAATTACCTGTTCCAGAACGTCCCTTTTCTGTGTGATATGATATCAGAACAAAAGGCAATTATAGTAGGAATATATTGTTGAGATGTATTCGTGTTACTAGAGAAAAAATGTTAAAAATGCAGCAGACCAAATGATGTCTAAATCAGAATAAACGATAATCATGACCACCTCGGTCATTCAGTCGATATTCTCCGGAAGGCTGTTGCTTTAATTACCAAAATTTTTGTTATAACTATCGAAATTGCCTGTATTGTTTGAAGAACTTACCAAACGGATGCCAGTTTCCTTCCTTAGATGATCAAAATCAACAAAAACACAGTTTCTGTTCTTCACGTTCAAATTTTCAAACACCTACAGCTGCAGTCTTTGTTGACTCATTCCGTCCACACAGAATATGCAACTTAGACGGAACAACCGATGCTGTCATTCGCAATGACGTGTTAATTGTTTGTATGACACACCAAACAGCCCAACAAATTCTGCAACTTCGCAATTTCAAAACTGGCGAAGAATTCATCGTAGACACTGGTGCAGCCGTCTCAGTTCTCAATAGTGATTCAATGGCTGAGATTTCTTTAGGCGTTTTACTTGCAACAGCTTCAGGGTGTGGAGGAAGCTAATTCCTCCGCCAAAATTAAAGTGACATTAACTGATAAATTTAAACCACCTTGGCTGATTGAAACGAATTTTATTTAAAAAGAATTTATTTATTTATTTTCCAGAACTTTCTTTGTTTAAATACTTGACTTTGAATTGTGCGCCATTTTCAGTTTTCGAGCATTACTGTCCTCGATTGGTTGTATCTTCCTCGGCCTGCTGGCAACTGTTTCATTTTTCTTTATTAAAAGTCTGATCGATTTCTACAATATACGCCTGCTAACACTGTCTTATATTTTTTATTGATACACGCATTTAGGGACGTTCTGGAACAGGTAATTTAATAATTCTGTTTTTCGCGTCTATTTCTTTCCAGATTATTTGTTCAGGGAGTACTATATATATATATATATATATATATATATATATATATATATATATATATATATATATATATATATATTACATAATAATACATTTATTTGGCATCAAAGGCCAACTGGCCCAACCATCGAAATAGCAAATCAAGGGTAGGATATGTGGAGGTGAGTGGAATTGTGACTAGCAAAGTATTTAATAGCAGGGGGAGGGTTTGGGGAGGAGAAACGTTATCATTAACATCAAGATAGTTTAATCTGGTGAAAAATAAATATAAACGAAGTTCCATTTGACTAGACAAGATCAATTGGAGATAGTCCGTGAAGTATCAGATCTTCAAGGTGAATGTGAGATCGAAAACAAAGATGAAGATGAAAAGATGGCGGCCCGGAGGTAGACGTCGCTTAACTTTTTAGGCATTTGCCGGAGAACGCAATTTTGGCCCTAATAAGGGCCACAAACAGTAACTGTATCTCATTATCCACGGCTCTTAACTTTTTTGTAACGTCGCACGGCATTTACTTGCAGCCGGGGCGTTTACAGAAGCATCAACCCGGTTGAGAGAAATTCCTCACCGGGAAATGCATAAATCTCCCGCTAGTGGAAGGCGTGAGGGTGAGTTCCATTGCATAGGCTCCTTTATGTGCCTATAAAAGGCATACTTGATACAAAATCAACAAGTGCGACAATAGGGGATAGCACCGAGATAGACAGCAAGAAGGTTAGATTCTGTTTAAGCGGAGATCTTGAAAGCAATGTCGAATTATCTAGAAGTAAATTCATTATTAGTGATGAATTGACTGGTCCGGAGTTACTTATAGACACGGGTGCAGATGTAAGCATAGTTAGGTTAGATGTGGTGGAAACAGTTTTTTCCTCATTTAATAAACAACTACGGGCCGCCAATGGTGGTCCGATAGGAATTATGGAGTTGGAAGAACTGACGGTATCCATGAGACGGAAATCTTTCTATAAGTGGAATTTCCTGGTAGCCGATGTCAAGAACCATATTATTGGGTCGGATTTCTTGACTCATTTCAAACTGTTACTAGATCGCAAAACTAGGACCATCAGAGAAAGCGTCGAGGTAATACAATTAAACAATAATTGATTGCGTTGGTGGTGGTAACAATTCTTTAAATCAAGTTTACGAGCTAGTAAACACCAATCAATTGTATTTAACCAGTCGTGAGCAACACTTAACAAACTACCACCAGTCACAGCACACTGACGCGTTTCGACCATCCATGATCATCATCCAGAGTACGACGGCAAACTGACTATCGAGGAGTTAAAGCCGCATTGCATATATATGGAAATCAAGAGTAGATATAGAGGCTCTCACATCTAGTAGTCTTTCATACATTGTAAAGTGACTTGAAATGTCGGCTGCATAATTTCTATGCAATCATGAACATTAGCTGTTTGTAGCTTTCGCCACACAAATATATATAGACAATACAATTAAACAATAATTGATTGCGTGGGTGGTGATAACAATAGCATAAATTGATATCCATCATGTTGGTACTATGTACCAACTCGGAAACCATAGTGTTAGTACCATGTACCTTTTAGATACAATAATGTTGGTATCGGTTACTTACACAATAGCCATAGTGTTAGTATCCTTTACAGACTCGGTGTATATATTATATAGTGTGAGTTAGCATTGAAGTCGTATTGTCGTTGACTTCAGATTATGTTAGCTTCACTATTACAGGTTTGCACATTCGTCTAGGAGATTGTACCGTCCTATTATTCCACATTCTTCTACCAAATATATAGTGGTTAAAGGCGTAATACTGGCTCCTACTGATGAGTCGCCAGTAAGCACGAAACGAATGTGCATGAGATTATACTTTCCGTTCATGCTGCCTTTGGTTTATCCTTCTGGTCACAACTGAATAATTTGTTACTAGGTTCGCAACACCTAATACATACTAGCTAATGTTCGTGACTGCATAGAAATTTTGCAGCCGACATTTCCAGTCACATACAATGTATGCAAGACTACTAAATGTGAGAGCCGCATATCTACTTTTGCTCTTCACATATATGCCACGCGGTTTGATTCTCACTATTCAGTTTGCCGCCGTACTCTGATGATGATCATGGAAGGCCAAAACGCGTCAGTGCGTTGCAACTGGTGGTAGTTTTGTTATGTTGTTCGACGACTGATTAAATACAATGGGATTAGTGTTTACTTCAAGCTCGCAAACTTGATTTAAAGAAAAGCGTGGAGGTGTTAACACAGATTGAGTCTGATTCTTTAGCGGTTAGACTAGTTCGTTTACCTCGTCCCATAATCGCAAGTGACTTTGCCGAAATCCTCGAGAAAAACCTCGCAGTATTTCAAACGTTTAGTGTCAAACGAAATTAATTGAAAATTGGAGTAGGGCACCAAATAATTGTGGTGGCTCCGTTGCCTTGTTTACACGAGGCCCAACTGTTGGTACAACAATAGCAGCAGATTGCTGTAGCTGAATTTCACTAATTGCGCAAAAAGGGGAGTTTGTAGGTGGTCAAAGTACTATTTTGTTTCCCCAATATTGGTGGTTCCCAAACCTGAACAGGGTCAATGGATAATTTGTGGGAATTATCGTTTATTAAATTCAGTGACTAAGGGTGATCGTTATCGTCCCCTAACTAGAGTACTTTGCTCCAAGACATTATGGGATATAAGGTTTATTCAAGTTTAGATCTCCACAAAGCGTACTATGAAATAGCGTTCTATACCAAGCACCGAAGTCAGATTTCCAGGAGGGGGATCGCATGTATTTCTTCGAATGCCTTTTGGGTTGAAAAAGGCTAGCCAGACATTTGAGCGTTTGGCTGAAGAAGTCTTACAGAATTGTCCATTTGCGAGGGTATACATTATTATTTTCAGTCGATCGCGTAAGCACTTGGAAGTGGTTTTAACTAGGCTGGGACAATAGGGATTAGTGGTGAAACCAAATAGAAACAAAATTGGATGCTCTTAGGTTAAATCATCATCATGATCATGTCCAGCTATACAAAAGTCAAAAGTGACTAATGATTTACTGCCATATAACCATGAGGTGTGAAAAAAGTATATAAATGAATTTAGACAAATTATTAGTGAGATTTACGAGAGAGAGAGAGAGAAGGAATTCCTTGTTACTATGAGTCAATTTATTAGGATAACTCACAGAAATGAGGCAACTAAACCTCTCCACAACACCATTATGGTCAAGTTAGCATTCGGGTAAGGCAACATCAGCAATACAGCTTCATTGCGGATTTCACTGTATCACATCATAAACAAACCAAACCACGCAGCTAACTTTGCCCTAATAAGAAAATAAAGTTACAAAGATGATTCTACTAGTAATCTGCAACAAGATCGCTACTGAGCTCGATTCGATGCCATATCACTAAGGGTTTCTAACCACGAATTATGGTGCGCACTATGACGCTATCCTGGCACACGAGCGGATCCTATACTACCCAATTTGGATGTAAGTGGTTTCAATTGTATCTGCCATGTCAAAATCTGCCCACCTTGTTTCTTACGCCAAATTGGTGCTGGATGAGAGAACAGAGCTCCATTGGGCAATCAAAATGAGGACATACGCAAAACGTGACCGAGACAACGAAGTTGATGGAGACTTATTTGTTTTTCTAACGACGAGCTCTTATTGTCAGATCCAAAAATACGTCTACGGATGTAAACGTCAATTATTCGTCGTTGGTAAGCAACATATGCTATACTTCTAAAACAACGATGATCGAATGCCTGTAAGCGTCTCAAATCATGAACTCTAAGAGGCCAAGTTTCACTAGCGTATAGTAAAACTGCGAGTACAGGTGCATTGTAAACACGACCTATAAATCAAAGTGAAATATTCGCCTCTCTCCATAAATGACGAAGGTTCGAGAAAGCTACTCTAGCTTTCGCGATTCGTATTCTCACTTCGTCGGATATATTGCCTAAGTTATTGATAGAGCTCCCAAGATAAACCTCTCGACTATGTCTAGATCTTCATTCTGCAGTCGCAACGTTAGAGTGAGTGGTGGGTGATCCTGTAACAGTATCTTACATTTCGAGGGTACGAATTTCATACCAAAAGACAGAACAACGTCTGTTAATCTATTCAAGGTGGCCTGGGCAGCATCCTGATTGTCGAATAATAGTACAATATCGTCCGCATAGTCAAGATCGACTAGTTTATCGCCCAGGAGAACTTCAACTCCAGCATCCTAAATGTGTGGAAGAGTGTTTTTCATAATAGAATCGATTACAAAATTAAACAAAAATGGGGAAAGTGGACAACCTTGACGAACACCACTGCTGTTTGTAAAGTTATACGCTAGTTCGTTGTAGACCTTAACGCAACCAGAAGTATTTGTGTAGAGAGCTCGTATAATATTAACAAATTTTGTCGGCACACCGCTTTTCGACAAAATATGGAATAAAACATTGCGATCCACCGAATCAAATGCACCCTCGAAGTCTAGAAAAACAGTTATTGTGGGACGGTGATGTAAATGTCACTGTTCAAGAACTTTGCTTAAAGTAAAAATGTTATCTATACAACGCAGATAACCCGCCTAGCAAATATGTGAAACACAGTCTCGTATATTTCCGAGAGGTAAAACTAAGAGGCATATGCCTTTAGAAGCCACAACGAGAAGAATATATAAATGGGCCGGAAATGGAAATAGATCGACACGGTTGAATTGACGGACGATTTGACCGGACAATTAATGGACGAACCAATGGTAGATTCCCATACAAACCGGCGTATACATACACGTGTGCTGGAGTTAAATGGATACATTTCTAAATGTTCAGTATCAAGTCTAGACAGTATGTCTAGTTGAAATTACGGATCAAGGTAACTAAACAGCTACATGAACTGGGACACGCTCCCATCAAATTTATCGCGTCTGTTACTGATAGATACGCATGGTCGACTATATTTAAAGATATACAAACATGTTCGATGTTACAAATATTCTAGGTTTTGCGGCATTCAAATACAGATGTGTAAAGTATAAAATTACCTGCGAGTTGCTTTATGCATTTTTAATAGATATTTTAGAAATGTAGGAGATCAGTGGTAACAGGTAGCGGCTTACAGTTGTGGAAATTTGGGGTAGAAATTCTGAAGGATATGAATGTCTCGGAAGTTTTCTTAATGTCATTGCATAACTTGGTGCAACGTTAGGGTGCACCGGTTATGGTCATCAGTGATCATTGTAGCAATTTATTTATGGGCTTTAAGCCCAATCGTTGAATACCAAGCGAATTGAAGTACAGTATATGATTGCGTAAACTCCAAGATCAAATGGAATAGTTGCAAGGATTCGTCGAGAAAAATTATTTGTTAAGGTGCATTAATGGATTTAGTTGGGTACACGATCTATCTATCTATATCAAAAGCAGCGAATCAAATGCAAATTCTAGACCCGCCGAAACAGAACTCAATAATACCGTTTTCAATTAATTCGACTTAATTTACTCATGCGTGAAAAGCTAGTCTATTAGTCAAAATTTACAAAGTAGTATCCTAAATTATTCATCATAATCGAGAACTTATCGGCGTCAAAACACGGTTGCCCTTACAGTAGTGCAAGCTATTATACTTGCTGTTGACCAGAAACTGAAGCAGCCTCTGATTTGAAATATTGTTGATTTAACCGCTTTGATCGATAAACTGTATAAAAAATTTGAAACGAGTTAATGCGAGACCAGGATATGTTACCTAGTTTCGCAGCTACCACAATCAAGCTTAATGCTTGAAATTTCCATATTCTAGTCAGCAGATTCATCCGTGCCTACCACGTCAAACTTACATAAAGCGGTTTGTTAAAGCCACTATACTAGTTTATGTACACAGCCATTACTTATTTAGTCAACATAAACCACGCTGTTTTTATCGCTAAAACTTTAAATATTTTTGTTCATACAAAGTGTACAACATAACGCTCGTTTAGACAAAGCATAAGTGAGTTTCCAACTCCTATATCTTTGTTATTTTGTATGTAACATGCTCCCATAGCGGAAGATTACCTATTATTAAATAACAATATTAATATTCTTATTAAATAATTCTTCAACTTTAATCAGTTGACCGATGTCTATATAACACAAATTAGGAAAATTCATTGAGCAGGAACCAGGTCTGGAAAATCAGTGATCACTCCGTATCTTGTGAGGAAAATTTTGTCGAAAATTTAAATAAAATTACAATCAATAGCTTGAAGGACTTAGAGCCCCTACTAATTTTTAAAAATTATGTACTCAAATTGTTTAAATTGTCTTATTTTTTATTATGACAAAACATTTTCGAGATTAGATAAAGGGGCAGGATAACTGTCTTGTAACATATATTATGGATAGACTTTACTATTTACTTTTTTATTATTTTCTTGAAGGAACTTCTTAGTTGCGAACCTGGATTAACTGAAATTACCTGATCTGCGTTTTGACTAACGCAACTTTCATTGTTCCAGTAATTTTCTTTTTGCAATATATTTCGATCTACATGACCGTAGATCTTCATCAGTTGCATTTCACGAAAAAAATGAAGCAAGCGCGTTATTTCTTCTAGTTCTAATATTTATACACCTTAGACTGACCTTTCATTAGATATTCGCGTGTCACATGTGTGTGTGTGTGCATTTTCATAACCGTTGTTTTCATCTAACTAATTTAGACTAGAGTGGCTGAATAATAATTTATCAATTGCATGCAATAACTATTCGTTTTTACACACTCAATGTAAATGACGTAACTGAGATGGGGAGAACCATAATTCAGAAACACTCGTCATAAAAACATGCCATGAGTGATAAAACCAGAAGTCCGAAAGACTAATGCACATGTTAAATTACAATTCAAACCACTAGGTTGTACTCAAGATAGAGAAGTTAATAACAGTTATTGGCGCACGCCACGCATGTCCATGTGTATGTGTATGCATAACTAAAAAACTTGGTTAAATTATTTTTTTGATACACATGTACGTACATCTAAATGAAACTGCAGTCAATAGACATTAATTTACCCTTTGTACGCGTCAGACAAATTATTACTTATAAATATTGTATTATTAGAATAATTTCAATAGGTAGGGTGGGGGTGCAAAACAGAAAATTAGGGTTGAAATCACTAATTGTTTTAAAATCAAACGAATAGTTAGAGATGAAATTTTGAAGACTATATTCATAATAATTGATTATTCATTTCTTGAATAAAAGCCCACTAATTAGTTAATCTTAATCTTTTACTAAAGTTAGCTTCAGTTACCAATTCATGCAATCGTCTTTTCCTTCAATTAACTAATGCAGTGTTCCAAATCGGACCTAAAGATTTTTCAACAGCTGTTTCATTCGTAATATTATCTCTAGATTTAATTTCTATAGATTCCCTAATCAATCTCATCACCTTATTACGACTACATATCGCTATGCGTTTGCATTCCCCCAGTTGATAGTATGCCCAGTCTCCACTACATGACGAGCAAGATCTGATTTAACAATATGTCCATACTTACACGCAGTTTTATGTTCACCTCTTCTTACTTTGATTGGACGCATGGTCTCACCAACATACTTGAGACTACAATCATTGCATGGGATCTCATACACTCCTGAAGTGTCTAAGGGTTCAATCTTTTCTTTTTGGTTAGGGAGTATAGTGCCTAGTGTAAGGGGCTGTTTTAAAACGGTCCTTATATTGTATTTTAAAGCTAATTATTTCACTTTCCTACTTAATATAGAGTCTGGTAATACCATGACCTTCCGCTCTTCCTTCACCTTATCCGCTTTTATGTACCTCAAACTAGGATCAAATTTTTTTCATGACGTCCATCATTGTTGCATCTATTATCCTTGCGTAGTCTGTCTAATTCTAACTTCCTATGCTTTATATCTGTTAACTTGAGACTTCTTAATGTTAATGACTTTAAGATCCCGACTTTCATACGAAACGGGTGATTGGACTTGAAATTAAGAAGGATTCCTGAATAAGTATCCTTCCTATAAATATCTCTTCCCAATTTCGGACCATTTCTAATTAATTTGACATGAAAAAATGGTAATTCACCTGATAATTCCCTTTCTAAGGTAAATTGTAGTTCGCTCATTAGATTAGCTAGATTTAAGAAATTTACCAATTCATTATCACTATGGTTCCAGATCAGTAATTTATCATCCGAGAAACGTAGGTACACTTTTGGTTTCAATGGAGTCTTATCCAACAGATTATTTTCCAAATAATGCATAAAGATATTAGCTATTGGGACAGACAAAGGTTGTCCCATTGGAACGCCTCTAATTTGGTTATAAAATTCATTCCGAAATTTAAAATAAGTGGAGGACATACAAATACATATCATCTCCATGACGTGTCCTAACGTCATTTTGCTTCCTTCTAATATTAATGGGTGATCCACTAGGAAACGTTGATTGTAGTCTCAAGTATCTTGGTGAGACCATGCGCTCAATAAAAGTAAGAAAAGGTGAACATAAAACTGCGTGTACGTATGGACATATTGTTAAATCAGATCTTGCTCGTCATGTAGTGGAGACTGGGCTCTGGATTGTTTTAGACGTTTCCTAGTTGATCACCCATTAATATTAGAAGGAAGGAAAATGACGTTAGGACACGTCATGGAGATGATATGTATTTGTATGTCCTCCACTTATTTTAAATTTCGGAATGAATTTTATAAACAAATTAGAGGCGTTCCAATGGGACAACCTTTATCGGTCCCAATAGCCAATATCTTTATGCATTATTTGGAAAATAATCTGTTGGATAAGACTCCATTGAAACCAAAACTGTACCTACGTTTCTTGGATGATATATTACTGATCTGGAACCATAGTGACAATAAATTGGTAAATTTCTTAAATTTAGCTAATCGAATGAGCGAACTACAATTTACCTTAGAAAGGGAATTATCAGGTGAATTACCATTTTTTCATGTCAAATTAATTAGAAATGGTTCGAAATTTGGAAGAGATATTTATAGGAAGGATACTTATTCAGGAATCCTTCTTAATTTCAAGTCCAATGACCCGTGTCGTATGAAAGTCGGTACCTTAAAGTCATTAACATTAAGAAGTCTCAAGTTAACAGATATAAAGCATAGGAAGTTAGCATTATGGACGTAGTGAAGAAATTTAATCCTAGTTTGAGATACACAAAAGCGGATAAGGATAAGGAAGAGCGGAAGGTCATGGTATTACCGGACTCTATATTAAGTAGGAAAGTGAAATCAATAGCTTTAAAATACAATATAAGGACCGTTTTAAAACAGCCCCTTACACTAGGCACTATACTCCCTAACCAAAAAGAAAAGATTGAACCATTAGACACTTCAGGAGTGTATGAGTTCCCATGCAATTATTGTAGTCTCAAGTATGTTGGTGAGACCCTGCGTCCAATCAAAGTAACAAGAGGTGAACATAAAACTGCATGTAAGTATGGACATATTGCTAAATCAGATCTTGCTCGTCATGTAGTGGAGACTGGGCATACTATCAGCTGGGAGGAATGCAAACGCATAGCAATATGTAGTCGTAATAGGGTGACGAGATTGACTAGGGAATCTATAGAAATTAAATCTAGAGATAATATTATGAATGAAACAGCTGTTGAAAAATCTTTAGGTCCGATTTGGAATACTGCACTAGCTAGTGGAAGAAAAAGGCGATTGCATGAATTGGTAACTGAAGCTAGCTCCAGTAAAAGATTAAGAACATCAGATTAAGATTGACTAATTAGTGGGCTTTTATTCAACAAATGAATAAACAATTATTATGAATATAGTCTTCAAAATTTCATCTCTAACTATTCATTTGATTTTAAAACAAATAGTGATTTCAACCTTAATTTTCTGTTTTACACCCCCACCCTACCCATTGGAAATATTCTAATAATACAATATTTATAAGTAATAATTTGTCTGACGCGTACAAAGGGTAAATTAATGTCTATTGACTGCAGTTTCATTTAGATGTACGTACATGTGTATCAAAAATAATTTAACCAAGTTTTTAGTTATGCATACACATACACATGCACATGCGGATAAGGAGAAGGAAGAGCGGAAGGTCATGGTATTACCGGACTCTATATTAAGTAGGAAAGTGAAATCATTAGCTTTAAAATACAATATAAGGACCGTTTTAAAACAGCCCCTTACACTTGGCACTATACACCCTAATCAAAAAGAAAAGATTGAACCCTTAGACACTTTAGGAGTGTATGAGATCCCATGCAATGATTGTAGTCTCAAGTATGTTGGTGAGACCATGCGCCCAATAAAAGTAAGAAGAGGTGAACATCAAACTGCGTGTAAGTATGGTCATATTGCTAAATCAGATCTTGCTCGTCATGTATTGGAGACTGGGCATACTATCGACTGGGAGGAATGCAAACGCATAGCAATATGTAGTCATAATTGGATGACGAGATTGATTAGGGAATCTATAGAAATTAAATCTAGAGATAATATTAGAATGAAAAGCTGTTGAAAAATCTTTAGGTCCGATTTGGAATACTGCACTAGCTAGAGGAAGAAAAAGGCGATTGCATGAATTGGTAACTGAAGCTAGCTCCAGTAAAAGATTAACTAATTAGTGGGCTTTTATTCAACAAATGAATAAACAATTATTATTAATATAATCTTCAAAATTTCATCACTCATGGCATGTTTTTATGACGAGTGTTTCTGAATTATGGGTCTCCCCATCTCAGTTACGTCATTTACATTGAGTGTGAAAAAAACGAATAGTTATTGCATGCAATTTAATAATAATAATAATACATTTATTTGGCATCAAAGGCCAACTGGCCCAATCATTGAAATAGCAAATCAAGGGTAGGATATGTGCAGGTGAGTGGAATTGTGACTAGCAAAGTATTTAATAGCAGGGGGAGGGGTTGGGGAGGGGAAAAGTTATCATTAACATCAAGATAGTTCAATCTGGTGAAAAATAAATATAAGCGAAGTTCCATTTGACTAGACAAGATCAATTGGAGATAGTCCGTGAAGTATCAGATCTTCAAGGTGAATGTGAGATCGAAAACGAAGATGAAGATGAAAAGATGGCGGCCCGGAGGTAGACGTCGACCGTTGGAGTCCGTTGTCGTGACGAATGAATTGATGGAGTCGGCAGGATTGAGGCGAGCGAGTCTTGCAAGGATCGCAGGCATCTGTAGAACGTGATCGAGATTAAAATAAGACCAGGGAGAGTCGAAGTCCGAAGCGAACCGTTGGTGGATCGGTAGGGCTGTTGGGTTTCCGGTCCTCCGCTGAAACAAGAAAGAAAGAAAAGAGTTGGATGAGCAAAACGTAGTAGAGTATCCGCAACGTGGATATAATGGGGTTAGGAATGGGCTGAGAGGTGGTATTAGTGAATCTAGAAGAAAAGAATAAGACAAGAGAGGTAGAGTGGAAGATGGCTGCCTGATGGATTTAACCCTACGAAGTTAGTTAAGAAGATAGCCTGGGGTGGAGTAAATGTTATGGATTGAGAAGGAACCAGTTTCGTTTCCAATCGGTCGTATCACAAAGAAATTTGTTGAAGAAGTACTGATGGGCTGCCTTTTTGAATTCGTGCTGGGGTAGGAGTTTTATGTCTGTGGGGAGAGCGTTGAAGACATTAGTGGCTTTGGAGAAGAGATAGATTTTTTTAAATATGGTGGGGGTATGGTAGGCTTGGATAGAAGAGTTACTAGAACGTGTGGCGTAGTGGTGACTTGGGTGGGCAAAGTTGGAGAGTGGTAAGGAAGTTGAGATCTTATGGATAAAAGAAATGACTCGAAGGTGACGTGTGAACCAAAGCGGAAGAAGGTTAGCTAGAAGTAGGCGTTCCCTGTAGTTTTGGCAGTTCGGGAAGACTCGCTTAAGAAATCTGGAGGATACCTGTTCAATGGTGTACGAGGAGGCGTGGGTGAGAGGACAGTAGAATTCGCTGGCGTAGGAAATGAGGGGCAGAACGTAGACCTTGAATAATGTGAGTTGGAGAGTGGGATTGTTAGTCTTAAAACAGATCAGACGGGCCCATTTGAAGAGTTTGGAAGTAGTGTGTGTAAGGTGTGGGGAGAAGTCTAGGGATTTTGAGAATTGAATGCCGAGATGTTTGGCCGAATCTATTATTTCTATGTCGAGGGGTAGTTGGCAGCCGGGATAGAGCAGAATGGATCAGACGAGAGTCTCATTAAGCGAGTTTTGGTGGGATTTAGTTTGAGTCCGATTTCGCTGAGCTGCAAGTGGAGCGAGGATAGGAGCTCCGATATAAGGGATGAGGAAGGGTTGGAAGTTGTGGGGTTGCTGAATACGATGACCATATCATCTGCATATTTGAACAGCTTGAAAAGAGTGTCTTCAACCTGTATGTGTGCGAGTGCAAGGTTGAAGAGAATGGGACCAAGTACAGAGCCCTGGGGAACACCGGATCGGACATGGGTTGGCCTCGAGAGACTACTGCCAATTTTTACTCTTGTATATCGATTCCGAAGATAATAGCTGATAAGATTGAGAACATTGCCGCATATACCGCTTCTCATTAAGGCAGATTCAATTGCTGAAAATGACAGCGAGTCAAAAGCCTTGGATATATCTAGGAAGAGGAGAGTGCACTGAAGCCCTTTAGAGAAAGAAGAGTAGCAATGATCGAGAATACTAACTAAGTTGGTGGAAGATGAGCGGCCGTTCAGGAATCCATGTTGATCATCAAGGAGGTAGAAGTTTTCATGAGACTTAATGAAAGGGTAGATTAGGTTGTATAGGATCCTGTCGAAGATTTTGGTGAAAGAAGGTACGATAGTAATGGGGCGGAGATCTTTAAATGATGAGATCGAGGAAGAGCCGTTTTTGGGGATGGGAGAGATCGTCGAGCAAAGCCAGTCCGAGGGAAGATAGATGGTTTCGACACAATGATTAATAACATCTGCAAGTAGAGAGAAGACGTTCCAGCCAAGCAGCGCAATCATGCTGACTGAAACACCGTATTGATCAAATTGGTGTTTAGATTTAATGTCTTTAACTGCTTGGGCGACGGAAGCCGGAGAGACGTATAACCAGCGTAGGTTCTCGGAGTCTCCGTTGTCTACCATCTCAATAGGCGGAGTGGGAGAGGAAAATGAGTCGAGAAGATGAGTCAGATAATCGTTAGCGAAGCAAAGGTCGTCTGACTGAGAGAAGTTGATATACGAGGTTTTGGGCTTTTGCAACAATTGGTGTTTGATGATGGCGAACTTTGCCCGGGGGTTAGGAGCTGAGCGGATGCGTTTTTCGACGTGGAGCGCTTGTTTGTTGATAGCCTGTTTAATGAGCCCATCAATGCGTCTCAGAGCGAGGGCGCGAGCAAGTGACGATGTGCGTAGGCGAGAGCTGCGTGCGAGGTTGTCACGTGCCTTAAACAGAGCGTTCAACTTATTCGTCGAGTATACTTGTTGAGTAGAGGTGGCGGAGTTATAGTGGGAGGATAGGATGTTATGGACTTCGGAGAAGCACGAGGAGAGGTTGTTTGGGAGAAAGAGGTCCCTCCAGTTAACTGTGTTACAGAGTCGGCGGAACTCTTCCCAGTTGGTGAATCGTCTGAAAGATTGGGTGTCTTCTCGAGGGGTGAAGGATAAGAGAGGTAAGAGGAAGGATACCTGACAGTGATCAAGATTGGGGAAGATTTCCCGAGAGCGAACATCGGTCACCTCGTTATTGGAGAGAACACAATCCAGTTGGTTGTTCCCTCGGGTAGGAAAATGCACGAATTGGTGTAGCAGGTTATCCGCAAAGAGTCGAAGCAGTGGGTGACTTTCGGAAGCTAGATTATGCCAGTTAGTCGTGGGGAGGTTGAGATCACCCACAACGACGTACCGATCAGAGTGTAAAGAGAAAAGAGTGGAAAGGAGTTGGGCCCCGCGAGTGTCGTCGATGAGTGAGATATTAGGGGGTCTGTAGACAACGCAGGTAGATATGCTTTGGTTAAGGATTTGTAGCTGAAACGAGAAAAATTCCAAACCTTGAGAGTTCGATGTCGATAAGCGTTTGGGCATAAGAAGGGATCGGACATAGGCAGCTAGTCCGCCTCCGCGACCGACAGTTCTGTCGCTACGAAGGAACGTGTATCCATGAATGAGGAAAAGGTCATCACTGTGGATGGAGGGGGACAGCCAAGTCTCAACAAGAACGCATATGTCAATCTCGTTAGAGGACAGAAAGGCTCGTAGTTGATTAATTTTAGGCGTAAGTGACCTGCAGTTGATGAGGATTGCTGAGAGCGCTTTGAGAGAGGGATGGTTAGATCGGAGAGGAGAAGCGTGCGGGGGCTTTCCGCTGGCGGGTTGAGCGAGATCTAGGGCTGATGAGGGTGACAGACCGCTCGTTGACAAGGATAGAGTGGTCAGAGTCGATTTGGATTTCTGTTGTTGTCCCGCGTTTATCAGGTGGGTGAGGCAGTTGTAGGGTTTGAAAGCAAGAGGGGGGCGAGATATCTGGGTTCGAGGGGGCACTCGGAAGGTGCGTTGGGGGGGCGAGCAAGGACGGAGAAAGATCAGGAGCTGGGGCGGAACTGTCCAGGGTGGGGACGATGATGGATTCAGTAGGGGGAGATGAATTTGATGGGGCTGGGTCGAAGTTTTGCTTGGCCTTCGTAGACTTACGTTTTTTCGGTTTCTGATTCATAGCATCTGTCACAAAGGTAACTTTTCGAGGGGATGTGGACCTGGTGGACGGGTTTGGGAGAGAAGATGCGTTATTAGGAGGCTTAGCGCGGCGTGGTCGGCCACGACGACGTGGTAAAGCTTGAGATAGTGTAGGGGGACTGGTTGCGGAGTAAGGGCTAAAGGTGAGGGGAAGGCCTTCAAATCGGGAAGGTGTGAGTGGGGGTGGACTGGAGGAAGGTGCGTCACCAAGGAGTCCGCCGTGAACTGAACGGCTTTTCTTAGGATTGCTCCAGCCCGGAAAGGCGTGATGAGCTGGAGGAGGGGTGGTGTCCGGTGTGTGAGTTTGTGCTTTCTCTAGAGTCCTCTGTAGCAGAGTGTAGTCTCGTTTGAGTTTGACTTGTCCGGATGATAAGATGGGCGAATGTAATTTGAGATGACGACGATAATACAATATTTATAAGTAATAATTTGTCTGACGCGTGCAAAGGGTAAATTAATGTCTATTGACTGCAGTTTCATTTAGATGTACGTACATGTGTATCAAAAAAAATTTAACCAAGTTTTTAGTTATGCATACACATACACATGCACATGCGTGGCGTACGCCAATAACTGTTATTAACTTCTCTATCTTGAGTACAACCTAGTGGTTTGAATTGTAATTTAACATGTGCATTAGTCTTTCGGACTTCTGGTTTAATCACTCATGGCATGTTTTTATGACGAGTGTTTCTGAATTATGGGTCTCCCCCATCTCAGTTACGTCATTTAAATTGAGTGCGTAAAACGAATAGTTATCGCATGCAATTGATAAATTATTATTCAGCCATTCTGGTCTAAATTAGTTATGATGAAAACAACGGTTATAAAAATGCACACACACACACATGTGACACACGAATATCTAATGAAAGGTCAGTCTAAGGTGTATAAATATTAGGACTAGAGGAAATAACGCGCTTACTTCATTTTTTTCGTGAAATGCAACTGATGAAGATCTACGGTCATGTAGATCGAAATATATTGCAAAAAGAAAATTACTGGAACAATGAAAGTTGCGTTAGTCAAAACGCAGATCAGGTACTTTTTTATTATATTGAAAGCACTATACACTATATAAGCAGTTTAGCTATATTTATAATAAAAAAATTGTTGGGCATTGTTTTCTTTAACTCATATATAATACAATTTTTGAACAGTAACTCAACCTTTTCAGTTATAGAGGCAGATGGACCCTATTGACTACCATTTAACGAATATATTATTAGAATGACTCATTTCTTCATATTATATTGTAGAAGATTATCTGAATTTTAATTTCTACTGTATCTAATTATCATACGAGTGAATCATTAATGCAGGTTCTATTGTATATAATTATCCGATGTAAAGATTTCTCTTATGTGTATATTTGCATCTGTACATTAAATTTAATTGACCCTTTGTGGTTTGAATCAAAATAAATAATTCCAATAACCATGCATTCGAATTTCACTTTGATCTTACTAACTATCGGAACAGACGGCCTTCGCAAAATAATTTATTGTTATCGCAATTATTAATTGCGATAACTAGTTGGAACTGGATCTGGACATTTAGCAATATCTCCTCCTTTGGTGGGGAATGTTACGAGCAAGTTATTCTATTTTTCGTAAATCTACAAAATTTATAACCAATTGCCAAAGGGGCTTAGAGAAACGCCTCCATCTAAGATGTCTTTTAAATTTTTATCTACTGAACTAGAATTTCTTGAAATTTTTATTTCCAAGTTATGTATTATTAAAATAGAAATGTTATACATTATATCATCATGTTAGTCAACAATACATACAATCAATTGCTAGTCATGTTTCTCATATTTTTTGCATAATGTTACACTCGAATTATACTTTAATTTTTCCTATTTTGATGATGAATCTATTATTCCTTACAGCCGAACTTTCTGAAATTGATATATTGTACAGTACAACTAGTGAGATTTACTTATCTACATGAGAATAATTTCATATTTTTATGTGATGTGATAACTTTTTTATATTGTACATTTTCCAATTTTATTATTTAATGGAACATGTGTGGTTTGAATCCAAATAAACGTATTCTATTCTAGTCTATTCTAATAATTAAATAAAGATCTTCATTCAAGTTAACGTATTTTGTCTTTGCTATATTATCATTATCATAGTTTGATTTTGCGCACGAAATGTGTTCATAAAAAAATAACAAAATTATTGCTATTTATTTGTGATAATTAAACTTGGCCTTTTATCACCATTTTAGTCGATATTATCCTAGTCAGACTTTTTTGGTACCTACGTGGGCTCTGATACAACCGGCACTTTCCTTACCAATCCTGTACCAGCCCTGCTGCTGTCTTTACTGACAAATTTTTTGCTATACACAGTTTCATTCAATTTTGCATAAACATACTTTTGATTTAAGCATTGATTTTTCAACTGTCAGGCCACACGGCATTTGTTATCAAATAAAGATTTATTATTATTTGACGCCTTTTATTTATTGTAATTTTTTACATTGTAATCTATTCGATAGAACATGGGTGCATAGAAGAAGATTTTTCCTCTGACATAAAATAAATTTTAGTTAAAATTCAACATGAACAATTTAAAATTAACTTGTTATATTAAGGACTGCACAAGCCGCCTTTTATGGATGATGCAAGGTCACAGGCATAGAAGGAAAATAACTTCAATAGTTTTATTATGATGAGAACAAATTCGCATTGCAAACATCTTGCAATGCTGATTCAAACTTTTGCAAGACCTTATGTGGATAAGCGCTTCCCTTAGAAAACGCACAACATCTGTCAATGTACGCTGTATCAATTTTACCCGCAGTATCATTTTTCACTCTAAACCGGGGTACATCTGCCTCCTTTAAATAAAGATTAAAGAAATTACGAAATACTGTAGTCGCCACATTAGCTCTTCGGAATAAACAGATTTAATTATAGCCGATTTACTCTTCCTTGTTTTTATCAATGCAAGCAAAGTAGAATTAAGATCACTCGGCATTTGTTCAGACATAGTTGCAATTGTTTGGATAAATGACCTTTGTTTCCAAAATAAAATTATTATTTCAACACTATTTAATAAATCCCGCCAAAAAATCAAATTAAAAAACTGGACAGCATCTATAAGCTGTTTCCGCGTTACGAGTGAATAAAATGTATTAAATATTGGCAGGTAACACAGCAAGTAGAATTCCGTGTAACATAACCAATACGCAAAATGAGGATTTTGAATAGTTATTGTTAACGGCTGTTAATAAGACAAGTGAGGCAATCATATGCAGAAAAGCGTGATTGTTATGTAGTGTAACGACACAAATCAATCGGTGACATATTGCGTAAATAAAATTCAAATCTATTTACGTTGCACCAATGAGAAAAAAGCAAATTGCCGTTTAACCACGTTAAACGACGTTTAACCAATAGTATGCAAGCACACATTGCATGCTATTTAAGCACGGTAATTTACCATGCAAGTCAGTTGTGGCATTTGCATTCTACCTGCTTCGCGTATTTGCTCGATCGGCTGTCATCGCATATTGCACTTTACCGGTTGTCAATCCCTACTCGTCTTGATGCGAGATACCAGAGAGACGAGCCAATTGAGTGCAGGACCTGCATGACACCATACACAACGCGATCACAGCTCAACCACGGGAGCCACAACTCAACCAGAGTCCACCCAAGGCTCTAGGACATCTTCACTTCGGAAGACTTCCAGCGAACGTATTACCTGGCCCTCTTAAGGGCCCCCATATCAGCAACTAATCTCTATTCAGAGCACCTTAACCGAGTTTGTAACGTCGTACGGCATTTACTTGAAGCCGGGGCGTTTACAAAATTGGCGACCGCGCCAGGATAGTGATTATTGTTCTGATTTTTTTGGTATAAATAAAATTGACTTCCTTTTTCATTTATTTGGGATAAATCGTGGTCATCTGTTGAATTTTTTGGGTATATATATATATATATTCGTGGTGTGTATTGGAGGATATAATAATAGATTGACATTTGTGTTTTCTTTACTGTGATTGTGCAAATCTATTTGGGATAAATCGACTAACATTCGCGTTTTCTTTACACCCTGATCCTGGCTTTTCTAAAATTTTGTTGGGTATATATTCGTGAATTTGTGGTGTGAGCATTCAAAGGCTAACGAGGCCTCTGTTCGTCTTCCCTAAAGGAAAATTTCAAATTTTGGAAGCAGTGTGTTATTCTTGCTGTTGAAAATAATAATTCATTGGCACTAAAGGCCAACAGGGCCTCTGTTCGTCATCCCTACAGGACAATTTCAATTTTTTGGAAGGAGTGACGCTGTTCTGTGTTGAAATAATAATACATTGTTATCAAAGGCCAACGGGGCCTCTGTTCGTTTTTTTGTACTGGACAATATCAAGCAACAGTGGAAGCTGTTTGTGGGTAAGCGTTTTCGTTAAAATATATTCATATATTTTCATATTGCTTGTAATTTATGCTTTTAAGATCCCGTAAGATTGTTAAAATGTCAGGTCTAATTTTAGATATTGATGTTCCTGTTTGGGATGGAGATAGTGAGCTATTCTTTATGCGCGTAGACACAGCTTTCTCCCCGTTTCCTGATTATGACAGTCATCAAAACTGTCAAAGGTTTTTGCTAAACTACCTTCTGAATTGCAGCGACGGATTTATCCTAAGCTTGAGGCCATTAGGAAGCTACCTAATCCCATTTTTGGCCTACAAACGAGGTAGAATCCTTGCTTGGACCCACTGAAACTGAGCAGATAATAAACAAATATGCGCAGTTAGATATGCCAAATCTTGGCCCCATAGAAATACTGAGGGAATTACGGAAACGTTGGTATAAACCAACATTTCTGACCATGAGGCTAAGGTTGTTTTTATTAACAATCTTCCCCAAACATTAAAACTTTTTGCCAGACAGCTCCCCAACACTCTCTCTATAGATGACTTATCTGAGAGATGAGTTAGAATATAGGGTTTTGGAACCCAAAGTGAATCCATCATCCTTTTCTTCACCCCCGCAAGATGATAGAATCTCCTCCCTAGAGAGAACAGTGGCGAACATGGCCAAAGTTCTAGAAGGATTGGCCATTACCAAATCGGAGATAAATCATGTGAATGCTCGACCAAAATTCGTTTCCAAGTCAAATTATAATGGTAGGCGGCGATCGAGATCTCCGCAATCATTTAATAAATATGCTCCAAAGAACTGGTGTTATAACCACCAGAAGTTTTTTTATGCTTGCCAAGTTTGTCTTTGTCGTTCCGAAGAATTTCCGAATGAGTGCCAATTTCCACAGCTGACGGAAAGGACAACAGACCGCAGGTACAAGGGTGCATCAGCATCGGGAAACGTCTGGCGCAGGAAGTAGAAGACCGTACTTTCTGCACATCAACAGCATCAACGGCGCGACAGGGAAGAAGCCAACTACAATCCGACATCCCTGTCGACTCTTTTCGTCCACGACGAATTTTTCATAGAGAACCGAACAGACAATGCCGGTTGCAATCACCAGCCTACTTGTTTGCATGACCCGGCCAAACAGCCAAACGAACTTCTGCACCTTCTTGATTTCAAAACTGGCGAAGAGTACATCGTAGACACAGGTGCGGCAGTCTCAGTTCTCAAAGGTGATTCAATGGCCGAGATGTCGCTAGGCGTTCTTCTCGCAACAGCTACAGGCGAGCCCATACCAACTTATGGCTGCCAATACCGCACACTCAACATAGGTCTACGACGTGAATTTTCCCACAACTTCATCATTGCCAAGGTCTCACATAATATAATAGGCCTTGATTTCCTTCTAAAATTTCGGCTCATTGTTGATCTTGCCAATCAAAAGATCATCGACCCCTCCACCGGACTTGAACAAAGCTTTTGGACACTTGCCTCCGAGCTTTTGGAGTTACAGGTCATTCAGCCAACCCCAGTGCATCATTCAGCAGAGATATCAGCAGCTCTTCGAAAATACAAATCGCTTTTTGATCTTAACAAATCCGATCTGCGAGTCTCCAACACGATGCATCATATCGTCACAGAAGGACAACCTATTGCACTAAAGAAGCGACCACTGGCTCCTGCTAAGCTGAAAGCTGCCCAAGAAGAATTCTCAAGGCTTTTTGAAGAGGGAATCATCAGACCATCGAAAAGTTCATGGGCGTCACCACTGCACTTAGTCTCAAAATCAAACGGATCGTACAGAGCCTGTGGAGACTACTGTAAGCTAAATTCAGTGACAAAATCTGATGCATATCCTATTCCAAATATCAACACATTACTTGAAAACTCAACGGCAGCAATTTCTTCTCAGTGATTGACCTCAGACAAGCGTACCATCACATACCGGTAGCACCAGAGGATATCGAGAGAACTGCAGTCATCACTCCATTTGGCCTTTTTGAATATCTTTACATGCCTTTTGGACTTAAGTGTGCTACTCAGACATTTCAAAGATTCATAGACAACATACTTCACGACGACTCTGCTTATTGTATGTCATATCTAGATGACATTATGGTATTCAGTCCAGATCTAGAATCTCATGTGAAACATCTACGAAATGTCCTCTCACGCTTATCCAACCACGGACTCAAGATCAACTGTGACAAGACACAGATTGCAACTTCATCTGTCGACTTCTTAGGGCATCGTATCACGGCCCAAGGTATTCAACCGTTGCCGTCAAAGACGAATTCAATCAAGAATATCAAGTCACCAAAGACTTTGAGCGATTTGCAGAAAATCCTGGGAGTACTAAACTATTATCGCAAGTTTCTTCCAGGCCTTTCAAAACAACTTTATCCTTTGTGCAGGCACCTGCGGAACCGAAAAGGACTGAGCAAGAATTCCATCATTGCTTGGTCATCCGAAGACGAGGAATTACTTCGACTTGCCATCAACTCGTTAGAAAATGCCACAATGCTAACGCATCCAGATTTTGAAAAGCCATTTCTACTCACGATAGATGCTTCTGAATTCTCTATTGGAGCCACTTTGGAACAAGAGATCGACGGAGTTCGGAAGCCTATCAGTTTCTACTCGCGTACTCTCCAACCAGTAGAAACGAGGTATGACACTTTCGGCCGAGAACTTCTCGCCATCCACGACGCAGTGCGCCATTTTATCAGCATCATTGGCAGTAGCAGATTTGTTGTTTTCACAGATCATGAACCATTAGTTAGCGCACGTCGAAACGCAACTTCATCTATCGCCAAGTAACCTGCTAGAGTGAAAAGACAGCTTGCACGTCTAAGCGAATGGCAATTTGACGTCTTTCACGTCAAGGGCAAACAGAACTTCATTGCAGATGCCCTGTCCAGGCCAGACGTCTCTCTACAACCACCTTCGCCGTCACCATTCACTGTCAACTCCGTGGCACTCAGTGAACCTGCACTAACGCCAACGCTCCTGCAAACGGAACAACGCGGTGACATTCATATTCAAAGATCAATAGCCCGTCACCCAACCAAGTTCATATGCTGTCTGTGGGAAGGCTTACCAATTGTTTACTTCACGGGTACGCAGCCCAACAAGCCAGTTCTGCTGACCAGCCTTCAGAGAAAAGTTTTCGATTCAATTCACTCAATTTCTCACCCAGGAAGCCAAGCGACTGTCCGACTTCTTACAGATCGTTTCTGGGGTCATAGACTTAGGCAGAATATTAAACGATGGGTCTCAGAGTGTGCAATTTGTCAGAAAAACAAGATCACACGACACACCCGTTCTAGGTTGCAACATTTTCGGTCTACTTCTCGCCTAGCCATCGTCCACATCGACATAGTTCATCTGACAAAGGTTCAAGGTTTCAGCTACCTTCTAACTATGATCGATAGATTTACATGGTGGCCTGCGGCAATACCTCTTGGCACCATTTCTGCAGACGAAGTAACTAACGGTTTTATCTCTGCATGGATATCCAATTACGGTGTTCCCAATGAGGACATCACGGACAGAGGCACTTGTTTCTCATCTGATCGTTTCAAAACCACCTTGCGGTACATGGGATGCATCTTACGCCAGACGATTGCCTACCATCCCCAAGCTAATGGCATGGTAGAGAGAATGCATAGGGAACTCAAAGCAGCTTTAGCATCCTCGTCCATTAATGGCAACTGGTTCGATGCACTACCTTTAGTTCTGCTGGCCATGCGTTCTCGTACTCGAGAATCCATTAAAACGTCTGCGTCACACCTCTTGTATGGCATGGATCTACGCCTGCCCAGTCAGCTCCCACGTCTACTACCGGCACAAGATGACCCACAAAACGAAGCTTCCCGCCTTCGACTTCATTTCGGTAACATGTCCGAACAGCAGCCAAGACACACGCCTCGTCCAGTCTTCGTTCACCCACAGCTCTACAGCTGCAAGAGAGTACTCGTTCGCAACAATACTGCTGTTGCACCACTACAACCCAAGTATCGCGGTCCTTACCCGATTTTACTAAACAGCCAAAATACTTCATCATTATGCAAGGCGCTACACCGACATCAGTAAGCATAGACAGGTTAAAACTGTTTATCGAACCACCTGATCCTGAGAGCGTTCAACCTTCTACACACGTCTCAGGCTCCGTCTGCCCACAATCTCAACCTGCTTTGTATAACGCGTAATTAATTTTTTTTTAAACATTAACATTTAACTATAAAATTTTTTAAAAACTTTACGTTAATTTTTAGTATTTGTCTCACGTGGCATAACCACCTGTTCTTAGCTAACAATTGTGTAGCATTTTGAACAGTTCTTTGGTATTATGCCACCTCTGAGGCAATGTTCGTATACATTTTTTTATGCAATTACCTTTTGATTTTAATGTATATATATTTCACATTATAATGTACTTCTCACACATGACATTACACTGCCTATTTTGGTATGACCAGCTACTTAGTTGCTAACGTTTTCGTGTAGCAACACTAAGTAGTGATCAGCTTCATATCATGGTACAGGCCACTTTCAATGCATATCTCAACTTTATCCATTTCACAAAGACCACTACAAATGCTATGACCACAACGTCGAGCACTTTAGCTCCTTTGGTCGTATACAAACACTGACAACGATCCAACCTGCTTAGGTTTTTATCTTAAACCTGGCAAATTCAGAGGCGATTTACCTCGAAATCTTCACGCTGCGGCTCCAAAACTTACACTGCTCTATTTTGCCTCACGTGCTATGACTGTCCACTAGAGCTAACAATTTGTGTAGCAATTCCTAGTGGTTACCTGGCATCATATCATTGTTGAAGCAACCAACAAGCATATTTAAGCCCAGCACATATGGTTCATCATATTTTTCCTTAACTTGGTTCGAACTCTGTCATGCATTTCTTATCTAGCCTCGCAGAGAGGAATATTTTTCCTTTTTTTTCAGAGAGGAAAGTGTTGTAACGACACAAATCAATCGGTGACATATTGCGTAAATAAAATTAAAATCTATTTACGTTGCACCAATGAGAAAAAAGCAAATTGCCGTTTAACCACGTTAAACGACGTTTAACTAATAGTATGCAAGCACACATTGCATGCTATTTAAGCACGGTAATTTACCATGCAAGTCAGTTGTGGCATTTGCCTTCTACCTGCTTCACGCGTGTGCTTTCTGTCGGTTGTCAATACATGTGCGCTCTGTCGGCTGTCAGTACCTACTCATCTTGTTGCGAGATACCAGAGAGACGAGCCAATTGAGTGCAGGACCTGCATGACACCATACACAACGCGATCACAGCTCAACCACGGGAGCCAAAACTCAACCAGAGTCCACCCAAGGCTCTAGGACATCTTCACTTCTGGAGACTTCAAGCGAACGTATTACCTGGCCCTCTTAAGGGCCCCCATATCAGCAACTAATCTCTATTCAGAGCACCTTAACCGAGTTTGTAACGTCGTACGGCATTTACTTGAAGCCGGGGCGTTTACAGTTGTATTGTCATATATTCGTTGATTCATATACAAAAGCAATTACCGATTCCATATTTAATATCATATAGAATTAAATGAAATAAAATTAGTAGCAGTTTCTTCAACAATTATCAATATTTTACTACATTTTTACTTCTTTGTTACATAAAAACCTGACATAATTATACTAGTTGTATATTTTACTTTTTGAAACAGTTTTCTCCAGTAGGTATAAGATAACTTTTCGTCAACCTGTTTTGCGCCACAGCCGCAATTTTGGTATGTTTAATTTTAATGAAATGAGTAATAGTGTTTTTCATGTATCAATGACACACTAAACGGTGTATAAATATCTTTTTGAATGGTATTGTAAATCAACTAAGCGTGTAAGTTCGTTGATTGTGCACAAGAATGTAAATAATATACTATTTTGCAAACTATCATTTGCTCAAACCTTGTCAATTTAAAATAATGCAATTATATTGTGTATGTAAAATGAGTTATTCTCACTTTATCATTTTATTGTGTTGCATGGTGGCTACTTGTAACGGGTTGATTATTCCTTTTAAGTAATCTGATATTTCCTCCACTATGCTAACTAGGCATTTAAACAAGTCTCGTCGCTACGAACATTACTGTTTTGTTATTACAATTCAAACTTTATATATTACTTCAAAGAGTTCTTTTTTTCACAAATTATGTACAGTAACACAACACTCGCTCGAACAAAGCATAAACAAATTAAACATCTTATTAAATTTTGAACTTGTGTTACATGCTATCAGAACAGAAGGTTATATATAATCAAATAAAGTTTTATTAAATTATCAGGCCGGATGGTCCTCGATGCCAGAGAAAGATTTATTAATATTTATTTGACCCGGCAGTTGGTAAGATCAAAATATTACTCAATGACAGGAGTTTGTATAGTTGAGTAAAAAGTGATTAGCAATTGTTTATCAGTAAAGATAGCGATGTGGCTGGTTATAATGTGTATGAATATTACCGCTTTCCGGTTGTAGAAAAGCCCAAAGTAGATAGAAAAATGTATCCTTAACGAGGATAATATCGACTAAAATGGATTCCTAGGAAATGGCAGAATCTCGGTTCTCAGCGGTATTCATAACTCCAGCTTATTATTGCTTGTGCGAATCATTTGAGCCTTCAAGGCGATGAGCACAGTATAGCAAACCATGATTTGAGAAGCTGAAATAGAATAAAGCATCAATATAACTAAAAAAAGGGTTATCACCAGGCCTTTGTCCGTGAATGGCACGGAGTGGATTCTGGATAATGTTCAACTGATTTCTTAGCCAATATCACCGTGAATGGATCCACTATCTGCGCTTTTATTATATGTTTGATGAAGGTATTTGGTACATCATATAGGCTTTTTAACTGCCCTTGGCGTATCAGCTTCATCTCAATCTCATTCGGTCCACCAAGTGAGTCTGCCATCACCTTTTCTTTCCCATGAGATTATTATAGAACTTTGCCACTCGGATTTTCTGTGAATTTAGAGTAATTTAGCCTTTTAGTTTTATCGCAAATATTTATCACTGGCCATAATACTAGTAATCGAAATGTAGCATTGGAGAATAGATCTTCTGCAGCTCTTTATTTAAATTATCGTATCGTTTTTCGCATTTTTAGCTTTCGTATGTTGAAACCTATCAGTTTAACCGTTATATATCTTCTATAGCAGGGCCCAATTGAAACATCTCCGGCATCTTCGCGTGGCTCAAAAAGTCTAAAGGTGCTAAAGTAGTGATCTCGCTTCTAATTTCTGTGGCTCTACGGAATTTATCGTAGTGCTCTTGGCTCAAGGTGATAAGCCATAACATCTTGGTCGTGCTCTTCTCAACTTGGTAAAAATCGAAAATAATAGCGGTTTATTCGCTAGAACCTACGCTGTTGGGGCTCCATTACGTCTTCGGTCACTTGAGCTTTCTCTTCCAAAGGCGTAATTTCCTCTTTGGAAATTAGAAGATATTTTACTGATGAGGAACAAATATTTATCTTCGTAAGATTACCCGCCGATCCATTTTCTAGTTTGGTCAAAATAGTCTCCAAAAGTTAGTATATATTTTATTTTCTAAACGTATAGATCACATTTATATAGATAATGTAAGAGGACAGTCGAAAACAACTGGAGAGGACTAGCATGTGTGGACAAATTTAAAAAATACTTCAACTGGGCATGAACGAACAATAAAAATGCACGAAAGAATTTAAACAAAGAATGTTCCAGAAATTACTTCATTTTGTCTTTACAATGTCAGTATCGGTGGTTTAAATTTCTAAATAAAATGGTTATTTTTCGGAGGAATAATTCTTCTGCTCTAAGTCTCAAAGTCTTTGAATGCCTACCAAGACTTTTGCATTTGGGGTGTTTCATGAACTTCATGCGTTTGCAGTCCTTCCTAATAATAAGACAGGAAGCGGTGAGTTTGGTATCATGGCATTCTTGTGAAAATTTCTCAGAATTTATAAAATAAAAAATGTGCGTATTGTGGGTTTAAATTGAGGAAATATTATTTGCGTGATATATTAGGGGCGAGGTGGAGAGATTTCATAACTAAAAAAGTGCAGACATGAATAAGCTGTAATCTCTGTATGGTAACTGGCCCATAAGAGCAGGAGATTGGTAAGAAGGCGCTCTCGAAGTTCATATCATGAGAGAAGGCGCAGCAAAAACCAAGGTGCAATTAACTCAAGGGCAAAATAGGAAACCAGTCTTCGTGCTATGACAGAGGATCTACAGTAATCGTGGGTAATTTTGATTCTGAACCAAGTTTCATTATACCACTTTTCTCGGGAATTAATTTAAGATGATTTCCATCAAGATGACATTGTAGCGCAGAAAAAAGTTGAGTTATATGAGAGGCGGGAACTAAAGGTGACTTGATTACTGAATGTTGCAACCATAGTATCGACATAATTGAAAAGTTTAAATTGGTTATCCGCTACTTGAATCTGGGAAATTTTCCGCTTGCAAGTATAAGACTAATTTTTGAGTCCTGTGAGATTCCCGATCAGATAAGGGCTTGTTTTTCGATTCCGTTTTCAATTTTTATAGCTCTAGATCGGTTACTAATAGTAAAACAAAAGTTTAAAAATTATCGGCATACGTTTTAAAAACGAACTACCATCTTATCAGCATCATGTCCAGCCATACAAAAGCCAAAAGTGACTAATGTTTCAATTCCATATAGTCATAAGGAATGAAAAAAATATAAGTAACAACAGAAATAATATTTTAAACAAATTATTAATGAGATTTACGATAGAGTGGCAGAGAGAGAAGGAATACCTAGTTACTATGAGTAAATTTATCAGGATAACTCACAGAAATGAAGCAAACTAAACCTCTCCACAACACCATTATGGCCAAGTTAGCATTCGGGCAAGGCAACATCAGCAATACAGCTTCCTTGCGGATTTCACTGTATCACGTCATAAACAAACTAAGCCTTGAAGCCAACCTTGACCTACTAAGAAGAGAAAGTTACGAAAATGATTCTAGTAAACATCTGCAACTAAATCGCCACTGAGCTCCATTCGATGTCATATCGCTAAGGGTTTCTAACCAAGATCTATGATGAGCACGAGGACTCTATCTCGGCAGACGAGTGGGTCCTATACTAAACAATTTGGATGTCAAAATCTGCCCACCATGTTTCTTTCGCCAATCTGGTGCTGGATGGGAGAACTGAGCTCTAACTGGCAATCGAATTGAAGTCATACGCAATACGTGACCGAGACAACCAAGTTCATTGAGCCTTATTTGTTTTTCTCACGCGAACCACTTGTTGGCAGATAAAAAAATATGTCTACGGGTGTCAACGTTGGTTAGTCGTAGTTGGTAACCCACATGTACTATACTTCTCAAACAACAATGATCGAATATCTGTAAGCGTCTCAAATCATCAACTCTGAGAGGCCAAGTTTCACTAGCGTATAGTAAGACAGCAGGTACAGCTGAATTGTGAAAACGACCTTTAAGGCAGAGTGAAATATGCGCGTTTCTCCATAAATGACGAAGATTCGAGAAAGCTGCTCTGGCTTTCGCGATTCGTATTCTCGCCTCGTCGGACATATTGCCTACGTTATTGCTAGAGCGCCTAAGATATGTAAACCTGTCGACTTTGTCTAAATCTCCAATCTGCAGTCGTAGCGTTGTAGTGAGTGATGGGTGATCCTGTAACAGTATCTTACGTTTAGAGGGTGCAAATTTCATACCAAAAGGCGGAACAACGTCTGTTAATCTATTCAAAGTGGCCTGGGCAGCATCCCGATTGTCGAATAATAGTACGATATCGTCCGCATATTCAAGATCGACTAGTTAACCGCCCGGGTGAACTTCAACGCCTGCATCCTGAATGAGTTAAAGAGTGTTGTTTATAATAGCATCGATTACACAATTAAACAAAAAGTGGGAAAGTGGACAGCCTTGACGAACACCACTGCTGGTTGTAAATTTATGCGTTAATTCGTTGTAGACGTTAACGCGACCAGAAGTATTTGTGTATATAGCGCGTATAATATTTAAAAAAATTGTGGGCACACCGCTTTTCGACAAAATATGGAATAAAACATTGCGATCCACCGAATCAAATGCGCCATTAAAGTCTAGAAAGACGGATATTGTGGGGCGGTGATATAAATGTCTATTCAAGAACTTGCCTTAACGTAAAAATATCTTTACAATCTCGTCCTGCGCGGAATCCGGTCTGTTATTCTCTTGTATGTGATTCACATGGAGCGTCAAGACGACGTAGGATAATCGAAGCAAATAACCTAGATACGACTGGAGTCAAGTTTATACCACGATGGTTATCGCACGAATTATAATTTCTTTTTTGAAGATAGGAATGATGGCCGACCCATTCCAATCAAGTGGTAAGGTTTCGTCATTCAATATAGGATGAAAAAGTTTGGTCAACGCTCCAGAAATTATATCGCCACCATCCTTAAATAATCCTGGAAGCAAGGGTTATTTAAGGATGATGGCGATATAATTATTATATGTTCCAACATAAGGTATAACTAATTACTACACGATCTTTTTGCGGCTACAGTTGTACGGATTTTGGTGGACACATTGTGGTGAAATATCTTACACTGAATGAGAAATTTGTGCGATTCGAGCATGATCTGCTTCACCTTGCTACTGTTGAGCAGTTTTTCATCAGTATCGTTGCACATTGAGCTTAAAGTTTGCATGTCAGTTAGATGAAACTCTGCGTCGCCGAAGCGATTAACTTTAGCATTTATATCCCCATTATGAAGGCTATGTCTGAACTTCTTGCTCTACTTAATAAAGAGATTATGTAGGAGTAAAAAGGCTTGCTGTCGTCTGTGCTGCAATCGGTTGGATCATAGGCATGTATACAAAAAAGAGAAGAGAAAGGTAAGAAGCAAATTCAGAGGTAAAGGTGCCTGGCGTAGCCTGATATCGCTTATCCACTCTATATAATTCTGTAGATATGGCGACCCTTTTTACCCTGTGGCGGTTTAACCTTTCTCACTGGGTCTACAGGCTCCAATCTCTGTTATCAACTTTTCAAATGATGTCTTCCATAATTTTAACCGCCCCACCAATATATAATTACATAATCTTTTAAATGTTTTCTTTCTGTAAGATGTTGTTTTTAGCTCATTTCATGATTAACCATAGAGGGGTGCGCCCTTTCATTGTTTGGTACAAAACTTAACATTTCTTTTATTAGGAATCTGATTGCCAACCAGTCCAGGTAGATTGTCACACATTTTTGGTTAGGACTGACATTGATTTGGCAAAATCCTATATTCTGTGTCTTACGGTATGCCGACCTTACTGCTTCCGAAGACTGTACTGTTGATCGCAACGAGATTGAGCACGTACTGTTTGATTTTCATTTTTCGCTAATGTTTCTGACTTGGGCCATCCGGGGCATGGCATATAAACTCCAATTTGACTAGTTTGGTGGACTATTTCTCGCGGCTTGACGCTTAAATGTAGGCCATTTTTTGCTCGTTGCAGATAGGTAATATAATTTTATTGTGAGTTCGACCATCCAGTCTTATTTGCTGTTGTTGTCGATACCTCATGTGCTTAACATTAGACTTCCATATTATCCAAAACCTTATTGCTTACACTAAGATTCTTGGTCGTGCTAATTGAACATCCCGTATAATTTTTAAACAGTACTATGAATAGATAACCCGGTGTTATTTTGCAGCGCACATATAACATTAATGAATCTATTCTGCATCGACCAGCGCAGATGTTAAAATTGATCGCTTCTTCTGCTGCTTCAAACAGGTTTTATGAGCGACATAAGGCTACTGAACAAATCTTCGCGTCATATTCTCCTGAAGATGCAATGCTTGTGGCGGATGTTGATTAAATCACTGAGCCCAATTTCGCATTGCCAAAAATTTTAAAAAAATAGTTCAATTGGACTAACATTCATTAAATGCCGGTTGAGTTTTCACGTTGGTGAATTTAATAGTCGACCATTAAAACAAACTGGATAAATAAAAAAGATACATGTTGGGTATCGGGAATTAGAATACAGGATTTTAATAGAACTGGATACACTATCCTAATGTCAACGAAATCATCATCACGTACAGCAATACACTGAACTTTAGTAATTGTTAATTCACAGTTTTATTATCATAAGGAAATGAAAATAAATAGTGATGAAAGAAGGATTTTTTAAATATCTTTTGAAACCGGACAATTTTGAGACGTGGCCGTACTAACTTAATTGATCCGTGTCAAAAACCGATTTTATGTTTCACTCTTACATTCGCCGACTAAAATAAAATCCAAACACCTTATTAGACGTTGTCTTTCGATGTATTTGCATATGCTTCCACTGATTGCAGAAGAAGGAACAGCAAACCGTTTTCTAAGTACTGAGGTAGAGCAAGAAGTTCAGATATATTCGTTTAAATCAAGGTTGCGATCTTGATTTCAACACCAGTCCCACTAGATGCATCTATTTTCCGTATAAACTAGTCAGTGTCTTATGTAGAATGGGCAATTGCCTTGATATGTTTCCCTATCTTGGTACCTGTATGTAAGAATTCAATTCAATTGCCAAATAGAACATTTTTCTCCGACAGTACCAGATTGGCATAAGAATAAAATCGTACAGGTTTGCACTTAACACAAACGGCTTAAATTATCTGCAATCGAATTGGGTATTATAGACCTCGTTTGTGTACCATAATGGTGTCCACGAGCGCATTTTATTTGTTGGTTCAAACCTTGGGTGGTATGACATTTAATGTAGCTCAGTGGTGATCTAGCTACAGATTTCTAATTGAACCATCTTCTTAACGTTATATTCATATTTGATTGAATTAATTGCGAGGTTTGTTATTGTTTATGAAGCGATGCGATGAGTACCACACAGAGGCCGTTTTGTTAATGTCGCCTTTGCCTCAAATTTGACGTTACAATAACTGTGTTGTTTAGATGTATAGCTTGCCACGTTTCTGTATCTCCATCTAGACAAGATCCTTCTCTCAATAATTCACTCAACTTTAACAATTTAAAATTTTTTAATATTTCTAAAAATTTTTGTTTTATTCTTCTCGTTGCTATATAACAGTGAAACACAAGTTATTAAAAACTGTGTTATTTCTGAAATTGCAGTTTGTAGGAATAACTGAAATCTTTTATCTGTAGTATTTATCTATCTCTGCTAGTTAATGTGGAGCTGCGGATGTCAGTCGCGATTTCTTAAAATACGCTATTTTACATACCGGTGAGCAGTTGTCAATTAAAATCTTTATTTTAAACTAATGAGTTATTTCTTACATTTAGTTGTCCTGAAGTTACGCGTGACAGCTATTATTTACACCCCACATATAACTAGGAATTTCATGATTATGTGTAGTGGTAGTATATATTAATTTTCCTCTTTATATCTTCTATATATACTTCTCCTTTGAATCAGAGTTATCTTGGAAGTATTAGCTTGAAATTTAATGTATAACAACGGCTCATGAGGCTGGAGCATGGCATCTTGTGTTTTCCTTTTTCCAGGCAATTTCTTTAAAATAATCATCATTCAATGCAATAATAACTAATTGTTCAATGCCATATAACCATATATATATTCAAAGTAAATATTCTATACACTCAGAGTGAATTGTAGGCTTAAAGAACCCATTTCATTGCTTATATATATATATATATATATATATATATATATATATATATATATATGCATATATATATGACTATATATAAACTTTGATATATAAATATTAACAAAAAACTTCTTGACTGATATAATTTATCCGTTGAGGGACTCACAGTGTTGCTTGTATGATATTCATATTGTATATGGGTAAACACGTGTATATATAATATGGATATATAGATATTTATAATAGATGTGGGAAGAACCTACATGGTTGCTTATATGCTTATCTATATATGCGTAGATACAACGTGTGGACGTATATATAAATGGATGTTTTTATAAGATGTGGGTATATATAATTAATTATAAATAAGTAAATTAATAAAATTGAAATAAATATAAAATATTGCTAATTTATTATGTAAATGTAAATGGTTTTGACATAGATATTTTAATGGAAAAATTAATTTATACTGATATAATTTATCAGTTAAAGGACTCACAGAGTTGCTTGTATGATATTCATATGCCTTATATATGAATTGTATACACGTATATATATATATATATTATGGATATATAAATATTTATAAAGATGTGGAAAAACCATAGTTACTTATAATCTTATTTATATATGCATAAGATATAGCGTGTGAGTATATATACATAAATATATATATATATATATATATATATATATATATGGATATTTTTTTTATTAGATGTGGGTGTATATATAATTATAAATAAGTAAATAAATATAAAAATTAGTAATTTATTATATATATATATATATATATATATATATATCTTTATATACCTAGCAGATATGTGTATCTATATTTATATCCATATTACGCAGAGACATATATATGAGTGATTCTAAATATTCATTTAAGAAGTGGGGTGAACTCACATGGGTGCTTAAATGCTTATTTAGATATTCAAAATATATATGTAGAAGAATTTTTAGATTTTTATATATAAAGTGAGAAGTGCTCACGTGGTTGCTTATGTGGATTGAGATATGCATTATATGTATATATAAATAAATAAATATATAAATATATATATAATTGGTGTAGACGTGTTTTATATAAATATTCTTATATTTATATATGCATATAAATTGTGAGTAAAAATAGTATATATACTATATTCCAAGGGTGAATTGTAAGTCATTGAAGGTCAAAGAACCCATTTCATTGCTTAAAGACACACATATATATAAGGCTAGATATATATGCATATAGATAGACATGAAAATAAATATATAAATATTATCAAAAGCGTTTTGACTGGTATAATTTATCTGTTGAGGGACTCACAGTGTTGCTTGTATGATATTCATATTATATATATGGTGTATACACGTATATATATATATATATCTATGATGGATATATAGATATATATTAAAGATGTGGGAAGAACCCACATGGACGCTTACATGCTTATCTATATATACATAATATAAAGCGTGTGGAATTATATATAAATGGATGTTTTTATAAGAAGTGAGTATATATATAATTATAAGTAAGTAAATAAATAAAATTTAAATAAATATAAAATAATACTAATTTATTTTGTAGGTATATACATGATTTCGACACAGATTTTTTAATGGAGAAACTAATTTATATAGGATATGAGTATTAATGTGTATTTGGTTGAGAGCCGATTTCGTTAGTGTAGACTCCGTATTCGGTCTTGTCAAAACGATAATAATACTATACATTCTTTCAACAGTTTTATTAACCTCTCTCTCGGTCTATAACCGATTGCAAGCTGGATGGGATTAGGTAAACTGGGGGCATGTGAGGATTACTGCAATATTGAAATCAAAATTTTGTTGATCTTTCTATGCGTCCGGAACGGAAATTAAAATATAGACATCATTGATAGGCGTGTATGTCAATCCATTAGGTGTGCTTATAATTATTCAATAAAAATGTCACTTTAGTAAAATACACATGTTTATAGGTGGTTGTGTGCGCGGAGGGGGACAAGGCTAAGTTTTTGTATACATTTGAGTATTAGAGACTAGGTATGAAGACCGGATATTAGGAAGACAATTAAAAATACATTTGGAATTAAAATAAATATAAATATATCTGTCTTGAATGAGGATACCACATTTGCCACAAGTTGTGTTTTATTCCTGTGCGTATTGTGTCAACCCTGAAGATGAGACTGGAAATTCGGTCTCGAAAATTTGGTAAAAGAACAATGGAAAATCTTGATCCAACGTCATTTTCAGTCAATCAGCTGATAGAAGGCTCAAAAAAGAAGGGACAAGTGAGAACCCATCAATCGAGGCCAATAAGCAGAGCACCTGAAAACGATCAAAATTCAAGATTTTACCGACCTAAGAGTGCTATCTATTGTCCCGCACAAGATAAATGCGACAAATCCACAACAAGAACCCATTGTGTTTATAAATTTACTAACTTACAAACTGAAAACCAAAATTTCATTACACTTCAAATCTAAGGTTTATGTTATACTGAAAAATTCTTTGGATAAGACTTATTTCTAATCAAAAACCAATAAAGTGAGATATAAAAAAGAAATAATTGTGGAAACTTTTGACGATTAAAATAAATAAACGAACATTGGCTGAGCGGGCGCTGATAAAGTTTAATTAAATCAAGGTTGCGATCTTGATATAAACACCTGTCCCATTGTGCACACATATTTGTCAGTAAAAACTAAGAATTTCATATTTTAGAAAAGACAATTTATGCAGTTGAACTGTTTCGTTCTTATTGGGAACTCATCATGTATTCTCCTGATTTTTCCGCGGAAAGGGCTCGAACCTGGGCACGTCTGGTTCGAAATCTGGTTCTCTAATCAGCGAGCCACCCTGCCGAAAATTAAGATATAATAAATTTAAGAAGATCAAATAATCCATGCTAAATAATTTAAAATTATATATTAATTATAATTATAAGTATACCAATATATAGACGTAGCAATACGGTAAAATAACGATGCTTACTGTAGATCGATAACTATATATAAGATAAAATACTGTAAAAAAGTTAAGTTTTGGGCAAAGAAATTAATAAAAAGATACTACTAATAGTTCACTTATTATGAAAGTAAAGTGTCAATATTGTGTCGATATGTTTAAATAGCATAACCGTTAAGCATTGAGATCAGAAATCTATCTGGCATTAACTACTTTCAGGGCGTTAGTTAATCGACTCTCCTTATATCTAAAATTATCACAGGTAAAAAATTCTAAAAGTGATATCCGTTTGCATTCACCCCAGTTGCTGCTATAGCCGGTTACGAATTAAAGGCGAGCTGGATCTAATTTGTAAATATGACCATACTTGAATGTCGTTTTATGCTTTTCTCTTCAGGCTTCAATCGATCGCATGGTTTCATCCACACACGTTTGACTACAATTAAGGCGAGAAATTTCATAAATGCCCCATGCTTCCAATGGTGCGATGATCGGCATTTGATTGGAAAATAGGTTGTTTAATGTATACGTTTGTCAAAATATAATTCTTAATTTATATTTTTCAGTTGGACATTTGACCTTTCTGCGAAAACGGAGCCATGTGTACACAGTGGGGTTTATGTGGTTTTTACAAATTAAAAATAAATTAAATAAACTTAACGTCTCATTTTTCACAGGCTCTATTGCTTTCATAGGAAAATATAAGCTTTTAATTTTAATTTTTTAACCACATGATCTTTATGTTAAGAATGACAAATACTCAGACTCATGTTATCGTAGATCATAGGTTTCTCAAATACACGTTCGAACCGGTTATAAAAATTAAAATAAAATAGAATCCATGAATATATGCTCTTTCTGTAAATATTTCATTCAAAATTATTACATATTTTATCAATTTTATGTCCAAAATCGATAATATATCATTAATTACTCCTTCTAATACAAACATTAATTAAACTATTTAATGGGTTAGTCATATTAACTTTTCATATTCAATAGTACCATACTTCCATATCACGAACATATCATGCCAGCATTTAAAAGTTTTAAATATTTATAATCCTTATCCATTAATTTATTATTATCTGTTTTTTGATTTACGAGATAAAGCTACGTAAATTGAACGGACCTCCGTTAACATCCAACTTTATGCGGCCCACCTTTAGAAATCCAGTAAAAATATTAGATGAAACTTTAATCATTGTTTTTTTGTCGTTGTTTCTTCAAACTCTTCCTTCAAACGCAACAAAGAAAGCAGAAAAGATGCATTCTAATTCGGTCTGATTTCTCTATTACGAAAGGCGGAAAGTAAATGTTTATTCTGGGCTACAGAGGTCATGGATGCTTCAACTGAGCACCTAATTGATGCGAATTTCATTCGTATGGCAGATTCACTTTCTGTTCTATGTGCTATGACAATGGTGAACAGAATACAATGGAATTGGTGTTTACTTCCATCTCGAAAACTTGATTTGAAGAATTGTGAACACCACCTGCGCAATTATTTATTGTCTGATTGTATGGCCTATATATTTATTTGTAGCGAAAGCTGCAATCAGTTAATTTTCGGGACTGCGTGGAAATTGTGCAACCCACATTTCCAGTTACGTACAATGTATGCAAGACTACAAAAGGTGAGAACCGCATATCTCATTTTGCTTTCTATATATATGCATCGCGGTTAGATCCTCGCTAGTCATTTTGCCATCGTAATCTGATGATGATCAAGGAAGGTCGAAACGCGCCAGTGCGTTGCGGCTGGCGGTAGTTTTGCTATGTTGTTCGACGACTGGTTAAATACAATGAGATTGGTGTCTACTTCAAGCTCTCTAACTGGATTTAAAGAATGATGAACAGCTCTGGGGTAACTGTACAGAACATGAATTAAGCTTGAATGCCATTAACGTCAGACGTAGTCCATGACGTTACGCCACATTGCATCGTTAGTTATCGGACAGGTTTGCACTAAAAATGCCCGTGTAACAATTATTTATAAATGATGTGGTTTCATGTATGGCATTTTTCCTCGTGTTTGTACACTAACGTCGTCTTCGTTTACGCTCTCCTTCGTTTTACAAATTTGCACTCCAGTTTGCCGGAAAGCTGCTAGAAATTTAGCCCAACCAGATTATAGCAATTTCAAGCAGTCGTCGATCAAATGAAACAAGAGAACCGTTTGTTGAACGATTGCGCAGTGTGAGCTCCGCAATTTGCGTTCGCGATTTGTTGCTTTGAAGTATCAGTTTCGCAAAGATCCGATTGATCTCCATTGTCAACTACGCATCGTGTTTGTCTTCTTGTTGGCTGGGTGCAAATTCGCCCCTTTCTTCCAAAGGCTTCAACATCGCTCATACTAACCACTGGAAATGAGGAAAGATCCAACCTTCAAGTGGTTAGTATTAATGATGTTGAAGGCTTTGCAGGAAAGGGACAAATCGGCAGCACCCAGCAACCACCAGAACGAACTCGATGCGTACTCGGAAATGGTGATCAGTCGAGTCGTTGCGAATCTGCTAGTGCAAATCTACTAACCGCGGACGAATTCCGTGTACACTCTAATAGTTTGATCGCATTGCGCAATCACTCAAGAAATAATTGATCACTTAATATTAATTCATATTCAATGTTATGCTACACTTTTTTCTCTAAGTTTTTATATCCTCAATTCATTTTCCATATTTAATTTCGGTGAATTGCATATAATCGGCTGTTTCCTATATAGCCGAATATTATTAGATCGTAACTCATTTCCATTGGTTACTATGAACGATGTTGAAGCCTTGGAAAGAAGTCTTTCTAAAATCGCAGTTAATTGATCTAGTTGTTAATGATTCTGATATTATACTGATAAAGGTGAGATCCACCATACAAATTACAGGTACTTCTTTATGCAGAATTTTAGAATCGATTTGAATTATTACCTAAGTATCTGATGTTGTTTGCTGAGATTCTAGAAACTCAAACAATGTTTTAAGGCAGAGAGAAAATCTGCATGAACTAGAATTAGGTAAAAGCCAAAGCATTTTTCCAAACTATTCGATGAACAGATCTAAGAAAATCAACAGCCAGCGGAACACTAAATGATTGCAATGATAAACGTAGAAAAGATTCAAATTTTTGTTTTAATTTGTGAACCAAACACTTAAGACGATATATTTCTTGGACAGCCGCGTCTGTCAAAATCGCTGAAACCTTTCCGGTATCGAGAATATCGAGCCTTTAACTCTAACTATCGACACCGAAGAATTACGGAGTTTAATCTTATCTTTCAGACCTAAGAATTGCATGTCCTTTTAAACTTCACTCGACTTCATTCATAAACAGTGATGACATAATTTTTAGTGCATGGACATATCTCTTTCGTACTATATACGAAGAGAATTGAATACCAGGTGCTTCAGGTTGGCCGAACGTTATTTCAACTTCAACAGAGCCAATCGTCATTTGCACAATAACCGGTGCGGTACACGTTTGCCTCCAGCCGAATCTATGTTATTTGTATCAAAGTGCTTCGCGTGGATTCCACAATATAAAACTACAGGTCGGATTCCGACTAAGTTGAGGTTATTTAGATTATATGTTCACCCTCTTGCAATTTATTTGAACAGCAGCATAGGCGTGCAATTGTCGTCCTTTAATACTTCAACGTCACATTTAACTCAGGGACCCGCATCCTTCTATTGGATATTCCATTTGCACATGGTTTTCCCGCCAAAATTTGGGCTTTTTGCACGCGCGTTTCCGGTGGCGTCTGGGTCTACAATGACTTATCACGCAACGTTACTGTCATTAGTAGCACCAAAAAATGATGTGCGCTTTCTCTACTTTGTTCCTTTTTTAACAGATCCCCTTGTGAACTACACTCTCTCATACTTTCTAGATGCGTGCGTTTAAACTCGCTCGGGAATTAGATTTAAGGTCTTTGACCACACAGAAGATGTTGTAGCACCATGCGATAAACAACATAATGCTCAGATAATGAATTGAAGTATATTTTAAGCCTCACATATATGTATAAATAATGAGATAAATCTGATAATCACAAAAGTTGATCCAGCCAATTCCAGCATTAAGATCTGTTGAGAAACGGGAGTTTCTCGCTTTGCCATAAATAAGGTGCGTATCATGCAAATGTGTGTGTGCAATTTTTTATACGCTAGTGAGACTACAAGCCTACAAGCATTCGATCGACATGTTCAAATAAATATAGTCCATATAACTTATCAAAAATCAATAAGCAACATTGACACCTGTAAAAAAGTGCTCCCCATAATTTTAGAAAAAAAAAGACTCCATCAGTTGTGCTGGCTAGATCACGATTTACTAATACCTTCAGTCAGATTGCTGAGTGATTTAAAACACGGTGAAAATAGTTTTACCTACCGAAATACTTTCATCTCAAACACAAACAAATAAAGGAACATATATATGGGCAGTACAATTAAACAATAATTGACAGCGTGGGTGGAGGAAACAATTCTTTAAATCAGGTTTGGAGCTTGAAGTACACACCAATCCCACTGTATTTTACCAGTCGTCGAACAACACAACAAAACTACCTTCAGTCGCACGCATTGATGCGTTTTGACCTCCCATGATCATCATCAAAGTACAAAGGCAAACTGACTATCAAGGATCAAACTGCATTGCATATATATGGAAAGGAAACTTAGATAAGCGACTCTCACATATGGGAGTCTTGCATACATTGTACGTGAATGGAAATTTCGGCTGCAAAATTTCGATGCAGTCACGAACATTAACTGTTTATGTGTTCTGCCACACCACATACACACACACACACAATATATATATATATATATATATATATATATATATATATATATATATATATATATATATATATATATATATATATATATATATATATATATATATATATATATATATAACGTATAATTTAGGAAATGGCGAAATTCACAAACCATTATTTTCTGTTTTTACAGTGACAATGCGGACTTAAGGTACACACAACATCAAATTTAATCAGTTGCTTTCACATGCGGACGTGTCTCGAATTTTTCTTGAACATTATCAGTGTACGGTGTCAAACTATTAAACTATGAACAAACCACTATATGCATCTATAAATACAGCGTATTGAAATGCTACTATTGCGTATAAGTAGCAAGTTATTTTCAGCTAAATACGCTCGGACTTGGAAATAAAACAACGAAACAAACTTAATAAAATATAAAGTTTAACACGTTAGGCCAAAGCAGTCTGTCCTCGTCTATAAGAGATTGTTCAAAATGTTGTACTCTGTCGGAATATCGGCGGCATATTGTCTAAATTGTTAGAAAATAAAATTTTTTGCTGGTTCTCTTCGTCAAAGTAGTTTGATCCAAAGAAGTTTTATTCCGTTTTTAATGATGGTAAAATATGATTTCTGAATTAATATTCCTTTGCTTGCAACTTTCTTTTTTAATGCGTTATAACATTTTTTCCTCATGCCAATGAGATAAGAAGCTTACACCAAATATTGGTAAAAATATATATTTAACAGAAAATTAAAACGCATTAATGTGCATAAATAGCATTTAAAAATTATGTTTTGTGATTTGTTAGTGAAATATTGGATGATATTGGCATTGGTATAAATTGGGAAAAAATAACTGGTAGACATTTAGTAATCCTTAGTGCATTTGCTAATGCTAACTTAGTTAAGACTTCCCTGAAACTGTTCAGACAGTCAAATCGGAAAACGAGTACTTTGAGCTGTTTAAAGAAGACTACTACAACAGTTATAACGGCGTAAGTCAAAACGCAGATCAGGTAATTCCAATTAATCCAGCTTCGCAAATAAACTCTTCATTCAAGTTCAAATTAATGTTGGTAAAGTGAGGAGTACAACCAGACCATCCATTCTGCTCTAAAAGGTTAATACTTGGCAGGGAATTATGCATGAGATTTTTGCTCTTCGGAAAAGGAAATAAATTTTCAATCGCAATCTACTTGCATCCTCTTTCAAGTGAATTTCGGATAAAAATTTTGTCGAATAGGATGTGGTTTGGCTGAGCTTGTCTCAATAAACATTTTATATATTTAACGCTGTTAATTTAGTTTTTCTGCCACTCAGTAAAACGTATTGAATACGATCAATTTGTCAAAAAACATATTTAAATGATCCGATACAAGACATTCAACTTTATATTATACAAAACCAATAGTTAAGGATTTCTTGTTTTTCATGTAAAACCACCCACAAACTCAAATAAAATTACATAATCAATTTTAATCAATTTTCTGAATGATTTGTTAACTTGAATCAGTGCATTCTATGCAAGTACCTTAGTTTGACACTTGAATCAACATATTAGTTAACTTTGCCAGTTCGGTCTAAACTTATAGATTTAAAAACATAACACGAGCAAAAATAATTGTCAGTAAAAAATAATGTTTTATTTTATTTTTTCCTGATTCAAATCAATTTATCATGAAACAATTATCTGCAAAAAATTTTTTAAATACGATTTCTCACTGTGGCATTAAATCCTTTAAAAAAGAAATAGGTAATACATTTCAAGAAATTTAAATTAAAAGAGAGTTTTATAAGCAAAATAGTTGAATTTCCATTTATAATTTGAGTTTTATTCCAAAGGCAAACAATTTTTTGAGGATAATATTTCAATAAAGCAAAAACAGGATTTAGTAAGTCTTTAAATTTTACTAACAGACCCTATTGAAAAAGCTCAATGTTCTAATTAAAGTTCAATTTTCATTTTTTAAAACAAAACAAACATGTTCTTGAAACTTTAAAAGGGGTCGTTAAGAGATACATAAATTGCATTACGTTTATCACGTAATTTTGGCCGCATTGTATAGTTTTCTAAGCAGTCATCTGGATAAAATTGCACCGAATAGATCTTTATTTCACCGAAATTTACTTGTTAAAATAATGTAAGCGACGTCTTCCATTTTGAAAAATGAGCATTATTCCAGCCGTAACTATCTGTAGAACGGGATTGGATTTTAAACCAATTGCTGAGTTATAGGCCTTCACTAAAATGGAAAAGCAATATTCATGGAAAAATAATTCAGACAAATAAACAATTTTATGACATAAACATTACTTTCAGGTTAATTATTATTTATAAAATAATTGTGCCAATTTTAACAGAATTTACTAAAGAAAAAAAGAAGCAATTCCTGGTTTCTATTTTTATTTCAGATGCATTATATTGTTCACTTGCTATAATAGATTCCTTCAAGTTAAACATTTTTTTCGCTGATAACATTTTAAGAAATTTTATATTAATCAAATATGACACATCAATTTATTCAAAATGGGATTTTAAAATTTTTATGCCAATTTCCCAATATATCAGCTGTTAAATGTTGAATCTTTTTTCTCAGTGCTGTCCTTCTTGTTTGGGATTTGACCTCATTTTTCTGGTGCGGGACAATTGATAGCATTCGTAGGTCGGTGAAATCTTGAATGTTGTACATTTTCATGTGCGCCAATTATTGGACTTGATTGATGGGTTCTCACTTGTCCCTTTTTTAAGCCTTCCATCAGCTGCTTGTCTGAAAATGACGTCGGAACAAGATTTTCCACTCTTTTTTTTCCTAATTTTTGAGACCTTATTTCCAGTCCCATCTTCAGGGTTCACACCATACGCACAGGTATAAAACAGAACTTGTGGCAAATGTGGTATTCTCATTCAAGACAGATATATTTATATTTGTTTTAATTCCAAAAGTACTTTTTATTGTCTCCTTAATATCCGGTCTTCATACCCAGTCTCTAATACTCAAATGTATACAAAAATTAGGAAAAGGAAAAGTGGAAAACCTTGTTACAACTTAATTTTCAGACAAGCAGCTGTGGAAGGCTTAAAAAAGAAGGGACAAGTGAGAGTCGGAGCACCTGAAAATGTACAACATTCAAGATTTTACCGACCTACGAGAGCTATCAATTGTCCCGCGCAAGAAAAATGCAGTCAAATCCATATCAGCTGTTAGTTTTACGGTAAGGATAATAATGTGATCAAAAATGAAACTTTATTATTTATCAGCTTTAATGCTCGAAGATAGATTAATTAATAAGAACATCTTCCCCATGACTTTTTGCCTAATTGTTCCGCCAAATCTAAATTCACATTAATGCGTTTGCATAATTTAGAATCTTAATTAAGGTTCACCATCAGATAAATTTTTAACAAACAACATTAAAAACACGGATATTTACAAAATAGATTGCAAATGGAGCATAGTTTATAAATGAACATGCATAAATGTCCAAATTGATTTATTTTGGATCTACCGCATTTCTGTAAAAAATTCTTTGTCTTTCGGATTTACTATAAAATTATTCGCAATGCACTTAATTTGCAGAATCTAATTTGTGCTGGCATGATTACTTGACGGAGAAAATTGTACATATCCTAGATGATAAATGTTTAAACACCAAATCTATTCTTTAAATTAAGTTTTCGAGCATCAAGTAAACACCAATCGAATTGTACTTAACCAGTTATCGAAAAAAATAGCAAAACTACTGCCAGTTTTGCTAAGTTTTTCGATGGCTGATTAAGTAAAATTGGATTGGTGTTTACTACATGCTCGCAAACTTGATTTGAAGTATTGTTGCCACCACCCAAGCAATTATTGATTTTTTATTTGTATTATCTATATATATATATATATATATATATATATATATATGCCAAAATCTGCAAAAAATGTTAATGTTCGTGACCGCATAAAAATTTCGCCGACGACATTTCCAGTCAAGTACAATGTACGCGAGGTTACTTGAGGTAAGAGCCGCATATCTAATTTTTCTCTCTAAATCTATGCATTGCGGACTGATCTTCGCTAATCAGTTTACCGTCGTACTCTGACGATGACCATGGATGGTCGAAATGAGTCAGTGCATGCGAGTGGCCGTAGTTTTACTATGTTGTTCGACGACTGGTTAAATACAATAGGATTGGTGTTTACTACACTCTCGATAACGTGATTTGAAGAATTTTTACCTTCACCCGCGCAATCATGGGTTGTTTAATTGTATTACCACATCTATTGTTTTTAAAGTTATACGAATGACCGTAATTTGTATCGGAATGTCGACCAGATATTTTTATTTGAATTTAAAAAAAAACTATATCGTAACTTTTCTACTTCGTCTATATTAAACTTAACGCTTTGGTGCGATTTTCTTAACACGAGGGTTTTGCGTTTGTACTATAGTAAACATAAACCATTAAATGATTGCAAAATTTTAACCTTATTAATCTCATCACCGTAGTTCAAAATGCCGAAAATTGGTTCAAACAGACAAATGGAAGCTAAAACCATGCAAATGCACAATCCAGGCACACACATATTCAGTACCTTGTGTTTCTTACTTGTGACACTATGCAGTACGTCTCGTTAGGAATGTGAGTTTTAAAGCAATTTTCAGTACGATTATGTTGGTATCGGGTACTGACACGATAGCCATAATATTGGTATGCTTTACCGGAACGGTATATATATACCGTCGTAAAGTCCATCCCCTCCTCAACGTGGTACGACGGTGTCAACCATGTCTCGATGGCTGATCGTACATGGGCTAACGGGGCTATGGCGGTGGTGTCACCAGGGCGTGGTGGATTTTCGACCGGCAATCGGATCTCCTATAAAATACCACATGAGCCCGACGACGGCACCATGACTCGGCGTGTGTTCCCTGCCACAAAAGGGTTCAACAGCCACAGGATTACATGGACTCCTGGACAGTACCCCGTACTTCCGAATGGCGAATGAGCTCTCAACAGTCACCGGCAACTATGCAACTTACTGCTGCCTTGCAGACTGCGCTTGGATGTGCAAAGGCTAGAGGTGCGTCCTCGACCAAAAAGCCGAGTGGTGAGAGGACGCCACTTGTACCAAATTCCCAAGAAACTCCATGAAATGTCACAATTCAATGGAGCCGGCTTATCCTCCAAAAGGAGTCAGCCGCAGTAAAGTAAATTCAGTATATATATATATATATATATATATATATATATACATTGCATTTAGTGAGTTGGCTTTGAAGTCTCATTTTCGAACTTAGCTTCACTACTGCAGGTTTGCACATTCGTATAAGAGATTTTACCGTCCTATTTTCCCACATTCCTCACCCAACTCTAGAGTGGGTAAATGACGTAAAACCGGCGCCTACTGATGAGTCGCCAGTAAGCACGAAACGAATGTGCACGAGATTATAAGTTACGTTCATGCTGCCTCTGGTCTATCCTTCTGATCATATATTAACTAATTTGTTAATGAATGCGCAACACCTAATACAGGATGTTACCAGACACTGCGTATTTTTTCTCGGCTTATCAAAATTCTTTTATTTTAAATTGCATATATATTAGTTCTCCACCACGAACAGTATCTAACTATTATATATAATTAATTGTTGCGGTTTAAATTTGACGTTTGCTAAAATAAATAGGTCAGGATGCCTTACAGCGTTGACAGTCCTCTTAACAGAATTTTATTATTCTATTAGAGAAATTATGCAAAAAATTCGTTTTTTCGTGAAATTATGTCATGACGGATGTATTCTTCAAGCTATGTTTACGGATGCCTACTACACAAACTTTAATCATTCTCTCCGTGTGTGCACACGCCAAGGGAAGACAGCAAGTTTGACTGGTGGTTGTTACGGTCACAAGTTAACGAAATAAAATGTGCCGCTTTATTATATAGTTGATTTATGAGGTAAGTAGGCAATCAAGCAGTATTTCTATATTGCTTTCATAGATATGCTGTATAAAAGCCCTCATGTAATAACAATGATGATATCCTGCTTAAAAATGGTCCTGTTAACCGCGCTGTATCAACATTTTTCGAACATGTTTTTGAGATTCTATAATTGAAGCCCAAATATGTTTAAAAATGGTATAATTAATTAGAAAACTGGAATTTCAAATAGAATATTCGTACGAATATTCAATTTAATTTAATATAACATTCGCATTACCTAGTTCAATTGGCATTGATTGATTCGCATGGATTGTTTTAAAAATGTAATTTAGAAAGATAAAATAAAAATTCATATTTAATTGCGAAAAATTAACGGCTTTTAGACTAAGGAGGAAAATGCAGACTGTCATAATTCGTTAACAATATATATATATATATATATATATATATATATATGAATGGATAAACAAAACAGAAATATGTAAACATGGAGAAAGTGAAAAAGTTGAAACTAATAAATTTCTGTGGCATCACCTGCAGTTCAAGTCAATGCCTGAATGATATATATATATATATATATATATATATATATATATATATATATATGTATATATATATGATTGTAGTTTTGAGTTCACCTTATGTAAGTTTCTGTGATGATTTGGTTGCCTTTGAATTCTTCTTGTATTGTTTATATATATATATATATATATATATTTAAGTGGGTGTGTATATATAGGGGTTACGGCGAAGTGACGGCTCCTACAGATGCGTCACAAGTAATTACGATATGCATGTGATCATGAGATTATACATTTTATTCGTGCTGAATTTGGTATATCCTTCTGGTTCTATTTAAAATATTTTTTAGATACAAACCATTCCCGTATAAAATTGAGCATATGCTAGCTTTCCGCAATCATGATTACCACTAAAATTTGTTAGCTGCTCTAAATCAAAGCCAGAGAATTTAGCTTTGCTAGAGATGTGGGCGTTTTGAATAGTTTTTATTTTCCATTTTCACTTAATTTAGCCCACCTCAAAAAGTCATAGCTCTGCTTACATTTAGAGGCGTGGTATATTTTGCATATATATATAGCTAAATTGATCGGAAGTCGCTTAAAAATAAGATTTCGTATGATGTTTACCCTGCCACACCTTTAACTTACTTTACTTTACTGCGGCTGACTCCTTTTGGAGGATAAGCCGGCTCCATTGAATTGTGACATTTCATGGAGTTTCTTGGGAATTTGGTACAAGTGGTGTCCCCTCACCACTCGGCTTTTTGATCGAGGACGCACCTCTAGCCTTTGCACATCCAAGCGCAGTCTGCAAGGCAGCAGTAAGTTGCATGGTTGCCGGTGGCTGTTGAGAGCTCATTCGCCATTCGGAAGTACGGGGTACTGTCCAGGAGTCCATGGAATCCTGTGGCTGTTGAACCATTTTGTGGCGGGGAACACACGCCGAGTCATGGTGCCGTCTTCGGGCTCATGTGGTATTTTATAGGAGATCCGATTGCCGGTCGGAAATCCACCACGCCCTGGTGACACCACTGCCATAGCACCGTTAGCCCATGTACGATCGGACATCGAAACATGGTTGACACCGTCGTACCACGTTGAGGAGGGGATGGACCTTTAACACATATATGTATAAGAGATAACGCTGACCAACTATCCAACATTACCTGAGCAAACATATAGTGGCTACAAAGGGGGTAACGTCGGTTCCTACTGATGAGTCTCCAGTAAGAACGAAGCGAATGTACACATGAGATTATGTCTTTCGTTCTTGATGGCTTTGAAGTATCCTTCTGGTCCTGTTTGATCCAATGTTTTACTTGGTCCGCAATACATATTAAAACGACCAATGAGCCTTTTAAATACTGTTTGTGGCGGAGAACTAATATATATGCAAGTATGTATTAGGTTTTGCGAACCTAGTAACAAATTAGTTCAGTTGTGACCAGAAGGATAAACCAAAGGCAGCATGAACGGAAAGTATAATCTCATGCACATTCGTTTCGTGCTTACTGGCGACTCATCAGTAGGAGCCGGTATTACGCCCTTTAACCACTATATATTTGGTAGAAGAATGTGGAATAATAGGACGGTACAATCTCCTAGACGAATGTGTAAACCTGTAATAGTGAAGCTAACATAATCTAAAGTCAACGACAATGCGACTTCAATGCTAACTCACACTATATAATATATATACCGAGTCTGTAAAGGATACTAACACTATGGCTATTGTGTTAGTAACTGATACCTTTTTTGAAATCGATGAGTACCGGATACTAACACTATGGTTTCCGAGTCGGTACATGATACCAACCTGATGGATATAAATTTATGCTAAAGTTCACCCAAATTGAGAATTACAACAATTTCCGAACACCTGTTACTCCAGTTAAACCATACACTCTGGCCTTCATCGATATCAGTTATCACATTTCGCGGTAAGCATGACATCATTCAATTCAATATATTACAGTTAAATACTGTTTGTTGCGAAGAACTAATATATATGCAAGTATGTATTAGGTTTTGCGAACCTAGTAACAAATTAGTTCAGTTGTGACCAGAAGGATAAACCAAAGGCAGCATGAACGGAAAGTATAATCTCATGCACATTCGTTTCGTGCTTACTGGCGACTCATCAGTAGGAGCCGGTATTACGCCCTTTAACCACTATATATTTGGTAGAAGAATGTGGAATAATAGGACGGTACAATCTCCTAGACGAATGTGTAAACCTGTAATAGTGAAGCTAACATAATCTAAAGTCAACGACAATGCGACTTCAATGCTAACTCACACTATATAATATATATACCGAGTCTGTAAAGGATACTAACACTATGGCTATTGTGTTAGTAACTGATACCTTTTTTGAAATCGATGAGTACCGGATACTAACACTATGGTTTCCGAGTCGGTACATGATACCAACCTGATGGATATAAATTTATGCTAAAGTTCACCCAAATTGAGAATTACAACAATTTCCGAACACCTGTTACTCCAGTTAAATCCATACACTCTGGCCTTCATCGATATCAGTTATCACATTTCGCGGTAAGCATGACATCATTCAATTCAATATATTACAGTTAAATACTGTTTGTTGCGAAGAGCTAATATATATGCAAGTATGTATTAGGTTTTGCGAACCTAGTAACAAATTAGTTCAGTTGTGACCAGAAGGATAAACCAAAGGCAGCATGAACGGTAAGTATAATCCCATGCACATCTCGTTTCGGGTAAGCTCACTGGCGATCTCACATAAAGTCTTCGAAAGTGCTAGACTTCCACGCTAATCCCCACCTTCTATATAATATATATACCGAGTCTCATAAAGTGATACTAACAATATGGCTTTTGTGTGCGTAACAGATACCAACATTAAAGTACCGAAAAGGTACATAATACTAACATGATGGATATCAATTTATGCTATAGTTCACCAAAATTGAGCCAATTTGTAGCTCAGCTTATGTTATTCGAATCAATTTCAGGTATTTTCAATAAACATAAACACCATATTTTGTTAGAATTCTTACATATTATTGATGTAATCTGCAATTGCAATAGCTGACGTGTATCATGCTTTCCTAATCATTACGGAGCGATGAAAATACGACTTAGGCTAGCGATTGAAATTATGTTATACTAAAAACTGACTTACTCTGAAAATCAAACTTGCTGTTTGGTCTGTAGGCTTGATTCACGCTTGGTCTGGACGCAAATCCAGACAACAACTGGGAAGTTATCAACTGCATTGCTTCATCCCGACCTGAATTACGAAGACGTAGCTCACAGCCGAGATCGGCAACTGCAGCTGCCTTTTGATTTGAAGTCTGCTCAATACCCTTGAGAGTACAATTTAGAGGCCAAGTTCTGACAGCAACGAAGGCACCCTCCTGCCAAGCTGACATCACCTAAAGACATATTTCGTTAGGCAATGCTAATTAGTATAGTGATTTATTTTAAACGATATATTAGGAATCGTTAAACCGAATGATGCTAAAAATAATCGTGGCACTAAATAACAGAATACTGAAAATTAATGCTACAAAATCGGAAAACTAGCAAAAACTAACTGCTACATTATTTAACATCGATATAGTACTATCAGTAAATTAAATAAAAGAAGGTGGGCATTACGCGAAAAAATTAGACAAGCTTTGCTGGGAGAAATTTCTAGATTTTATAGTTATTAATAAATCCAAGAAACAAGGCAATAATTTGGTATTGTCTATAGCTAATTTAGTGAGGCTTCCTGAAGGAGTACATAAAATTCAGTATAAACTAGTTGCTCGGATTTTGGCGAATTATATTATATCTGTGGAGATCATAAGAAATATTAATGCTTTCCACTTCAAACCAGCACATCAAGTATCGTCATCTGCGAATAAGATGATTGTCAAAGATTCCATCGATCCTGCGGAGTATTAAACGTATTCTATATAATAGTATTAATAATTCAATCACATTTTATTGTAGTAAAGATCAGCACAGTTTCACATAAGGAATATATGCAACGATAAATATACTGAAAATGCGGAGACCTGTAATTAACTATGATGAGAATGATTAGGATTTTGTAGTGGTCTTGGCAAGTACTGTCAATAAATTATATGCGATTATATTTGGGGAGATTCCTAGGTCAAGTAATGTCCTAAATCTTTGTTTAGATATTATTTAGCTATCCATGTATTCTTTTTATTACCGCATATTGATAATTCAATTAAATTGTTAAAATTCTGATAAAAGGAGGCTCTCATCACATTACTATCTTGGGACCAGTAACTTTTAAGATAATCTTTGATTCATTTAAACTTCATTTTTAAGTGAAATACGCTGCAAGTTTTCTAAGGATTTAAATATCATGTTTACAATAGATCCTATCGACTTGATGTTTTCACTTATCGCCATTTCTTTTAATTTAAATTATTCAGAAAAATGACCATAACCCATTAGTCATAAGATTGATAATAATAATAATAATAATAATAATAATAATAATAATAATAATAATAATAATAATAATAATAATAATAATAATAACTGTATTAACAATAATAATTCTGGAGAAGAACAAATAACAAATAAGCTTATTATCATGATTTTCACGATACGAGTTTGATGCTATTCATATTCTACAGATAGCAAAAGATTAAGGTGTATTACAAAAATTTGATCGTATGTCTGAGGCCTACACTAAATTATTGAGCAAAAAGTGAAATAAATTTGAATTGATGCTTATCTCATGTTCGCCAACTGGTTTTAAAGAATAGTTATCACTACCCACGTAGTCAGAAATTATTCATTCGTGTAACTGATGTACACGTGGCGTTAGAAAAATTATATGACCAGGACTGCATAGATATCGTGTAGCGAAAATGTCAATTAAAGTATAATTTGTGCAAGACTACTATAGCTGAGATCCACATATCTAGTGTTGCATACTTTATATATGCTTTGCGATTTTAGCCTAGTTCGCGAGTTTGCTGTCATGATCAATTAATGACCAGTAAAGTTCATAACGAATGAGCACATGCGACTAACAGCATTTTTTGACTTTTTTAACAGATTAGATACAACGATATTTATGCGTGTCATAAGGTCGCAAAATTAATTTAAATATTTTTAAAATATTCCATTAGGAATTGGGCTTTGATTAAAAATAAAGGTATAACAAAGACATATGGACTAAAATCTACTTAATCTGCTTCAGACCAGGATTGGAGTATGCTTTATTAATGAATTCAATAAGAAAAAATATGGTTTTCCTAAAAACTTTGATTGGATATGTGCCTTAATCCTATTATTTTATTATAATCAAGAGATTGAATTCTTCTAAATATTAGTCGTAAAATTATTTAAATCAAGTTTGTGATTTTGATATAAAAAGCAATACTTTTATATGTAAGTATATTTGTCAGTATTGTATACATATATTGGGATTGGTGTTTATATCAAGATCGCATCTTTGACTGATATAAATATTATCACCGGCCGCACAACCAGTGATCGTTTAATCGTAAATTTGGCTTCGCTGGATACAAAGTCGTGCTCTGCAGTCAAAATCCCTACCGTAATGTAAAGGCTTCGAGTAAAATCCTAATATTTTTGGTTTTTCCATAGAGTCTGGAATAAGTTTATATCCAAATTTTGTAATTTAACCAAAATTCGGTAATTTTCTACTACTTATTAAAATCGGCATTCTCCATTCTCTTACACTTCCCTTAGTTAATAGTATGAAGAAAGAAAGAGTAATTATTGATTATGCCAGGTAACTTCGTATATTATAAAACGAAATTTAAATTATTAGTTATTTTTCAGGTATTGCAGTAATTATATGGACTCTTTTTTCTGTTATTCGTATAAACGGCATATGGTTTTAAAATTATGTATTTTATAATATTTGTTTCATTCATTTTTATGGGAAATATTGACTTCTTTAGAACGGCAATCCCATAGAATAAAAATATTCTCATTATTTCTAATACTAATATTATTATTACTTTTATTATTATTGCTATTATAATTATTATTATTTCTGTTACTACTATTATTATCATCATCATTGCTATTATTATTACTTTTATCATTTATTATTATTATTATTATTATTATTATTAATATTATTATTATTATTGTCATTTGTAATAATATTATTATAAGTGCTAGTAATATTACTATTATTGTTACCATTATTATTATTATTATTATTATTATTATTATTATTATTATATGGCATTATTATTATTATTATTGTTATAATTATTTTTATTATTTGTAGTAATATTACTATAGCTATTATTAATATTACTATTATTATTTTTATTAACGTTAGTATTATTATCGTTGTTATTATTAATATTAATAATAATATTATTATTATTATTCATTAATTATTAGTGGTTTCAATATGAATGTAGTTGATGCGTCATTTTTTCAAATTACCTCACTGCACAAGACTGTTCTGACTTTGGTGTAAGCCTCTTTGGTGGAGTCTGCCATATCTTGAGAGTAGCTGACCTCATTCGTGCCATCATATATAGTTCCTTTGATTGTCACAATGGCAGACGCTTTAACAAAGTCATAAAAAAAGTAAAAGAGAAATTGTAATATATATATATATATATATATATATATATATTGAGTGAACAATAAATCAATTCGCAAACCTACGTACAGGTGCAAAAAGCAATTTTGCAGAGCTTAACAAGCAGAAAGGCATTTAATCAAATTTAGTGCAGGGTTAAGCCCTATTAGAAATATATTTTTGCAATATTTATAAACAATCTCTTCATAAAACTGGCAATATATTTGACTTAAAACGGCTGTGCAGAGCTGATTCGTGATGAAGGCGAACATAACGAATGTTCCCATGAAATATAACCTGGCAATACCACGCTACATTATAGCATAAAATTGTATTAATATTCGTCGGACGTGTATAAAATTCGACGATCAGTACTTGAATTTAGCCGGCCTCTGTAGACACTATTTGGGATAAAGTATAAAAGATGGTTTGCGTTTGCCACCTGATATATTTTTCTATTACTACAAACAAATATATGTGGTTATATCCTGTCAAAGTACTCTAATAAGCAACAATATTATATAAATAATTATCGTCATGTTATTCCAACATGACAACATGTTACCTAAAAGATGTCAATAGACGTGAAAAGCTATACTCACGTGTCTAACTAATGCGTTACACAATAGACTTAATACTGACTTTCATTACACGGTTTGTCTATTCAAATAATGCTTACGGACTTGAAATATAATCAATGTACTTTTATAGCAAAAGGTATCTTAACAACTGTTAGTTGCACGACTGATGCGTTTTGACTTTTCATAGACACGACCAGAGTACGAACACAAATTCTCCACGAGGATCAAACCGCAATGCGTATGTAATTTAAGGAAAACCAGTAATACGGTTCATTCGTTTTGTGGTGTCAGAAGCATTGTAATTATGTACAATTTAGGCTGTAAAATTCTTATGCTGTCACAATCTTAATTTTACTTCACCTTTTTTTAAATTCATATATGTTATTGGAACAAGCAATCACTAATTGCGCGAGTGGTAAAATATTTAGCCAGTATGCGTTTATGATTACCATGGACGATCGAACAAATCAACAACTGAATGAAGTTTTGACATCGCCAACTGTGAAACCAATGATTGCTTAAACGAAAAATTTATGCACATTTTAAAAGTTGTAATAAATCTCTGATTAGGAGTGAAAAGTTATTGTGTGGCTCAAACTCCAGTCAAGTAAAATATTTGCAAGGCCATTCGACGTGAGAACTGCGATTCAGATTTTTAGTAAGCTTTAACTAAATTTTGCTTAATCAAAATTACTAATTTCCTCTGTGTGTTGTAATGATGTCTTCAAAAAGGCGAAATACGTCAGTACGCGTAATCGATGGTCGTTTCGCTCTTTGTTATAGTCATGATGTCATTCAATATATAACGGTTATACTCTGTTTGGTGCAGAGAACTAATATATATGAAATTGTGTATTACGTGTTGCGTACCTAGTAACAAATTAGTTCAAAAAGAAACAGAAGGATAAACCAAAGTCAGCATGAACCGAACGTATACTCTCATGTGCACATTCGTTTCGTGCTTACTTGTGACTTATCGGTAGGATCCGGTAAAAAAATGTGTAAACCTGCCTTAGTGAAGCTAACTTTACATAAGGTCGTTGACAATGCGACTTCAGAGACAACTCACCATATATTATACATTTAACGTGTCTTTAAATGGTACCAACACTATGGTTATTGTGTCAGGACCAGATACCAACACTATGGTTAGCAAATAGGCACGTGGTACCGACACTATTCTTGTCGAGTCATTGCATGGTTCGAACAAAATGGATTTAAAGATATGCTGAATTTAACCAAAATTGAGAATTACACCTACTAATGACCACCTGTTTCTCAAGTAAATCCATGCACTCAGGCCTTGATCGACATCAGTTATCACTTTTCGCGGTACTCATTATATCGTACAATGAAATAGATAACAGTTATTTAGGAATAGCTGCAAATATTTATTAGCTGTTGCGTACATGGTAACAAACTACTTACAATATGACCGGAAGAATATTCATATCTCAGCATGAACAAAAGGAATATTCTCAACGCACATATGTTTCGTGTTTCATGTGACTCATCGGTAGGAGCCTTTATTAAAATCTAAAACCACCATATATATGGTAAAAAATTGTTGGACAATTTGACGTTAAAGTAGTTTAAATAAACATTAAATTTGCGGGTGGTACAATAGTTTGTCATCTGTACTTTACATGTTGGACAGAAACAAATTTGACGACTAAATCAACTGCATAAGTTGTAAAGTCGCCTTTCAGAGTTAAATGGAGGAGAAATCAGTAATTATAAATGAAAGAAAGTAAAAAAACGTTCTTCTTTCAGGAATTAAATTCCATGAAAATTAATTCTAGGCATTATATGATAATTTTAGGCTAAACTTAATTATGAGCATGGCTTCGTCAGCTGGTTAATGGGGGAAGGGTGAACATAATTTCGGTTATCAGTATATTTTTTCTGATTATAAGTTTTGAATTGCCGGCTAACTTAGGGAGTACGCAATTTTGTTTACATTTTTTAACAACTGTGATTTTTAACTTTAATGTTGATCTGGAAATCAAAATACTAATATATTTATTTAAGTCAAGTTTGCCAGCTGGAAGGTAACACCAATCTCATTGTATTTAACCATTCTGCGAACAATATAGCAAAAGAAACATTCAGTCGCATTTAATGACAGGTTTCGATCTTCCAAATCATGAGTGGTTAAATCCAATAGGATTATTGTTTATATCAAGCTGTCAAACTTGATTTAAATAATTGTTACCACCATCCGCACAATCCATGACTGTTTAATTGTATTACCTATTTATATATGTGGCAAAAGCTGCAAAACGTTACTGTTAGTGTCGGCACAGAAACGGTGCTGCCGACATTCCCAGTCAAGTACAATGTATGCGAAACTACTAGAGGGGATAGCCGCATATCTAATTTTGCCTTCCATATATATGAATTACGGATTGATCCATGCTAGTCAGTTTGCCGTCGTATTCTGATGATGATCATGGGAGATCGAAGCTAGTCCGTGCATATGACTGCCGGTAGTTTTGGTATGTTGTTCGACGAATGGTTAAATGCAATGGGATTGGTGTTTATTTCAAGCGCGCAAGCTTGAGTTGAAGAATTCTTATCACCACCAGCGCAATCAATCATTGTTTAATTGCAATTAACTTTTCTTTCTTTTCATGAACTTTGTAAAGTTGGTACCCGCTCTCATGGAAGTTCTACTTTTTTGCCATTTTTACATTATAAAAGTAATGAACGATCCAACATGGAATTAAATGAAGCCCGAACAGATGTATGTATAAGATAGTGTAGAACACGACTAGATTAGTTTAAGTGCAATGCTGTTTTTCGCTATTTGGCGAACAAATTCATGCTCATTATACTTTGCCAAGTGACTTACAGATATGATGGATGTCAACTGTAAATGCGGCTACATGAGACCAAGTGAAGATTCCTGCTATAAGCAAGCACAGAATTGTCGATTTCAACCACAGCATTTTTTCGTACCAATTGATCAGCAAAACAATCTTGAGTTGGCTAAATTCAGGATAACGAAAAAAAGATATCAATTCTCTTCAAATGATACAACTATACTGTGAAACAATATCCTAAAGCATATTCCTATTCGAAGTAGGGAAGAACAGTTAAGCATTATATTGGCAAATTGAAAATCTAAATATCATCCTTGTATTAATAGCACAACGCCTGGGAATGATCTCTAATTTGTGTAGATATGTACAATATTTTCTTTAACGTTTGGTTTATTTAATTGGGCAGGTAAACTGCTTAAATACGAAATAAATTTTAGGTGCTCAATTCAGAGCCAAATGATGAAAAATTCGTTAATATTTTGGTGGTTATGATAAGATGGAATTTATTACACGACGTACATTTTTGAAGAACTAATAAAGTTACTCCATTTTTCAGCAGGATAGAAAGTCTGTTTTTATACAACATTTAACCTTCATTTGTTGAATCTCCGCGATTTGTGTTCGTGGGTGGTCACTTTGTACTATCAGTTTCGCAAAGATCCCATTGATCCCCGTTTCCAAGCGCCCATCGATTTTGGCTACTTTTTGGCTGGATGCGGATTCGTCCCTTTTCTCAGAAGGCTTCAACTTCGTTCATACTAACTACTGGCAATGAGTTACTATCTAATCTTCGTTGACTTGCGATGTTTCCATATGGCGTTTCCCATATCATTCTCAGGCCGCTAATCAAACATACAAACTCATTTCCAGTGGTTAGTATGAACGATGTCGAAGCCTACGGAAGAAAGGAACGAATTTGCACCCAGCCAGAAAAAAGCCAAAATCGATGCGTACTTTGAAATTGGGATCAATCGGATCTTCTGCGAAACTGAAGCTGAGCAACAACCTGTGAACGCAAATCGCGGAGAGTCAACATTTGAAGATTGCACTGCACACCAATCATTCAAATCATATTTAGCCTTCATTTCTGTGATTATTGTGAAAACGTTTTCTTATATTGCCATTAAAGGCACTATAAAACGTTTGTCAATTGATATTTCGATCAACTATCTAGACTGTTTTATTCAGAACCGTGCTGAGTGTAGTCCAAAACTAACCAAACGCTACAGCACAAACTGGCATAGAGCCGATGCGAAAATCAAAGTTAGTATAATACGCATACACAAAATGTCTCCTATTTAGATATATAACAGTCATGAAATACCTCTCACAAATGAGCAAGGCAATAGCAGTACATTCAGGTTGAACGAGCTCAAACCAAAATATTGCATTAGTTTAACGACATTGGTCTAAACCCAATTTGTATGTCAAATTTATGAACTATTAAACGAAAAATGACGATTATGTAATATTGGTGAACTTTAAGTAGGACTTATTCGCAATAAAAAAAAATTAACAAACTAAACAAATTAGGAAAAACGGATGCATTGCGGAAACCGACAAAAATTGAACAAACCAGTGAAATGTTTAAACAAATTAAAGGAGGACTCATGGTTATATGGCAGTGAAATATCAGCTATTAAAGACTGTTTTAATTCTGTCTGTGACAGTGATGATGTATAAAACCTAAGTTGATTGAAGGTAAACAATTCCACCAAATTCTGAGTTAGTAAAGAAAGTTACATATTTATTATTAATATATAAAATCGTAAATATTTCGAACTTTTTAATCTAAAGGAGAGGATTGCATCATTGAAAGCATTCGGATTTTATAAAAAGTTTTTTCGAAATTGCAAACCAATGATTGCGGAAGAAACCATGCGAACGACTAAAGTTGAAAACGGATGACATAAAATATCATAACGGTATGTCCATAATTTTAAATCAGATCGGATTCTTCATTCGTTGAATTAAGCTATAATATACAATTGAATATTTTGTATTGCGTATTGCGTACCTGGTTACAAATTAGTTCACATAGAACCAGAAGGATGATAAAGCCAGCATGAACGAAATGTATAATCTTATGTAAACATGCTCTTCGTTCTAACCGGTGCTACGTCTTATACATATTATGTTTTGTAAAGAATCATAGGGCACTTGTAAGACACATTCTCTTATACGAATTTGTATTTCAGCCGTAATGGAGTTAACTTCATATAAAGTCCTCGGCTGTGCAACTTCAAAGACAACTCACAGCGTATAATATACACCGAGATTGTAACGTGTACAAACACAATGATTTACGAGCTATTAAGCCTGCAAATCATACTAACACAATGGTTTTTAAATTACCGAACCATTACAGGATACCAGCACAAGGGTTTTTGAGATAGGCAAACTTTACCAAAATTGAGAAATAAAGTAATGCTTAACAACTTTTACTCCAGCAAATCAATACAATCTGACCTCAACAGTATAATACCAACTGTGATGAATGTAAACGTATAGCACTAAGCCATTGCAAACTTTCAACTGGATTATAAAAGTAAAATCTTGAAAAAATCTATAGTAATTTAACTAATGCTAGGCCGATTTAAATTACTTGTCTTATAAATTTTGCAGAAGTAGTAATTTTTACGAAACGCTGTTCAGAAGTAACCTTAAGAGAATCGGTTATCAAGCACCAAAAAATAATTAAATAGTAGTTTAATTTCTAATACCTAGGCAACATCAAAATTTATTTAAATCACGTTTGCAGACTTAAAATAAACAACCGTATCATTTATATAATTAAACGAACATTGGTTGCGCGGGCGGTGATAACAATTATAATTAAGGTTGCGATCTTGATATAAACACCTGACCCATTAATTACTTACATATGTCAGTATAAATTAAGAATTGTATAGTGTAGAAAAGGCAATTCATCCAGTAGACCGGTTTCGTCCTTATTAGGAACTCATCATGTACTGACCAGAAATTGCCGTGGACAGGGCTGGAACCTGGGCTTGGCTGGTTTGGAATCTGGTGCTCTAACCATTGAGCCACCCTGCCGCAAATTCTGGCCAGTTCATGATGAATTCCCAATAAGGACGAAACCAGTCTACTGGATGAATTGCCTCTTCTACACTATACAATTCGTAGCTTATACTGACATATGTAAGGAATTAATAATTAAGGTGTTTATATCAAGACGGCAACCTTGATTATAATAACAGTCTCATTTATTTACCGTCAGCCACACGTACTGATGCGTGTCAACCATTCGTAGTCATCATCAGAGTACGACTGAAAGTTTTCTAATAAGGATCATCTCGCATTGGGTATAAAAGTTATGAGAGATCAGAGATACGGCTCTCCCTCTAGTAACATTGCCTACAATGTACTTAAATTAAATTGTCGGCTGTACACGTTCCATTCTGTTGGAAGCATAACATTAAGCTGCTTTCGCCACAAATTTAGAAGTTAAGCAATTAGGTAATATTTGATCGAAGTGATGTCGATACAAATCAGGTTTGCGGACTTGAAATAAACACTATTTCAGTTAAATGCAACTTAAGTGAGACAACTAGTTGGAAGAGCCGCATCCCGTATTTCCATACTTTATATACGCATTGCAGTTTTGTCTCTGATAGTCATTTTGCTTTTGTGCTCTAAAGATGACCATGGAATTTAGCGACATGTAAGTACGTGCATCTGACAGTAGACTGCCTATGCCTAGTTTAACGCATCCATGATTTTCTTTCGTGGTTGGTCGATTTTTACCCTCAGTGTGGCAATGATCCGTAACCGAAATCAATGCGTACTTGAAAATTAGGCTCAATCGGATCATTGCGGAACCGGGAGTGCAAATCGACCACCCACGAAGAAAATTGTGGAGACGCTAATTACGATGATCGCACAGCGTAACCAAGACCAACAATTCAATGATGTCATGCTTACTGCGAAATGTGATAACAGATATCGAACAAGACCAGAGTGTATGGATTTACTGAAGTGACAGGTGATCACAAAAAATTGTAATTCTCAATTTCGGTAAAATATAGCATACATCGATATCCATCATATTAGTACCATGTAACCTTTCAGTACTATAATGTAGGTATCCGTTACTGACACAATAGCCATAGTGTTAGTATCCCTTACAGACTCGGTATATATATATTATATAGTGTGAGTTATCATTGAAGTCGTATTGTCGTTGACTTTAGATTATGTTAGCTTCACTATTACGGGTTTACACATTCGTCTAGGAGATTGTACCGTCCTATTATTCCACATTCTTCTACCAAATATATAGTGGTTAAAGGGCGTAATACCGGCTCCTACTGGTGAGTCGCCAGTAAGCACGAAACGAATGTGCATGAGATTATACTTTCCGTTCATGCTGCCTTTGGTTTATCCTTCTGGTCACAATTTGTTACTAGGTTCGCAACACCTAATACATACTTGCAAATATATTAGTTCTCCGCAACAAACAGTATTTAACTTAGATAGAACTTTGGGTAGAAACCAAGGCCAACAATAGTCTATTTTTTCAGACTGGTACACATAATGGGACTAGTGTTTGTTTCAAGTCTGAAAACCTTAGCAAAATAAATTTTATGGCTTTATCATTTAATTATTAATATACTAGGAGTTCTTAAATTTTAAAAGTACAAATTTCGACTGGTTTACTTTTATTTTAATGTTATTCTTACTGTTGTCATTTTATAACTCTTAATATTTTAATACTTAATAATTGTCTTTCGAAAATTTTCTCTATTTAAATATTATATTTTTCCTTTGATTGAGTTTCTAAGTTTCTTTTTTTATTATTTCTAGTTTTGTATGTTAGGCTGTAGCTATAAATAAGTCTTAATCAAGAAATTGTTTTTAATCGTAATATTATAGCTCAAAGCTTGAAAATTATTGTTATTATATCAAAATGCGCGTTCCGGCGTTAAGCCTGAGCAAGAGTTTATGTATGTGAAGCCATAAACACTCATATATAACTTTGCAAAAATAAGATTTTCTATGAGTAACTTGTCACCAGTAGCTGGTATACAATATCGTCTAACGGGAATAAGAATTAATTTCTTTAATAATTGTCAAATACACCAAAATAGGCGACGCTAAACCCTACTAGCTGGTGCACAACAAACCAAACAAATTAACGAAAGCAAGAGTTTTGGAACCAAAAATTAAACACCAGATAGTTACTTGCTGGAAAATATAGTTTAATTTAAATACCATTATGCCAAAACAACTTGTGTTAACAGTAATCTATCCTTCATTGTTAGTCAGGGGAAAAAACTTTATTAAACATCTTAAATTCTACAACTGCTCGACTTACCGAAAGTAGAAGACAGTGTCGTAGTTAACAATTTTCGTATGTACTTTAAAACTGTGGACAGTGCGCATATATATTGAGCTGGCGCTGTTAACCGCCTACGTGTGCAAAATCTCTAGCACAAATAACATCTTCAGACCAGCAGTGTCAACATACACCATTGTTGTGCTAAAACGGATACTCGCTTTCAAGGCAGTGAAATCAGCAAAAGCATGTCTCATTTAAAGAGTTCATCTACGATGCTAGAGGGACGGTAAAACTTTTTTTCTGGTGTACATTGGTAAATAGATAGACGTATGAATGAAGAGTTAGACTACTTAGAAGTGAATACAAGACAGTGTTGGCGCTAAATTGATATGTACATTTATAAAACTTCAGATGAACACAATAGCGATATATATATATATATATATATATATATATATATATATATATTAAACTAAGAAATATAAATGAATTATTATGGCATGGATGGGTAGATAAATGGTGACATTTTATGTAACAGTGTACTTCAGTTATCACGATGTAATTTGTGCTGTATTTCTGTGTTGACTGACACTGTCGCACATTTCCTTGTATCTTGTTGACATTTAAGCATAAGTAAACAGAAAACAGATCTCATTTGCAAACAATCCTTCGTATTTCCATCTTTTGCAGTGCACTTAGTAAACAAGAGTTTAAAATGTTTAACAATTTGTTCACCGCTTACATATCATGCATGTGAGCACAATTTAAAATGTTAAATGGCAATACGATGTTGTGGCTTATGCGGACAAATATGAAAATCTTCTCTAAGCCAAGCGCGGTCGTTATTTTTATTCTTTTGCAGCGTAACTATGCTTTAAGTGAATTATAGTTATACAATTGATCAATCAGGGATTGCACGGGTTGTGATAAAAAAAGCATTAAATCACGTCTGAGCGCTTAATATAAACACAAATCCCATTGTATCTAATCAAAGAATGATAAGTTTCTCGGAGTCTGTTTTTTTGGAATATCTATGCGCCGGGTGATATTAGTTCATTGATTTGAAAAAATGCCTTCTGCGACGAAATATCGAAATGATGGTTGAATTGTTGAATTAAGGAGCGCGGATTTTGAATAAGTTGATCGTTGTGTCGATCGAAATATCAATCAACACATTTCAAGAAGAACTTTGAGTAAGATCGAGATAATTATTTTGATGCAAAAGACATACCTTTAAAACAAGTGAATGATAATACTGCTCTACTTTGTATAGCTCTAATAATTATAATTTTCGATTCACTCCACATTCCTTTAATTAGTCTAAAATATACTTTATGCGAAATGCTGGCTTTGATTAATGAATAGTCAAAGCGTACAATCTTGCTTCAACTATATTAGAACTCTGCAAACCACACCTAACAAACAAGTAACTAGAGGCCATAGTTTTAGCCACAAAATATGCGATAGAAATTAAATTTATTTTTATAAGAAACTTTTAATAAATTATTGGTAATTTTAGTTTATATAAATAGTACAATATATTGCGCAAATGGTTATCAGCACACATAGATTTCTTCAATCATAATGCTTCCTGGCATCCATGGGACTAAGTGAGTGAACTTACCATGTACCTTTTCGGTACCATAATGTTGGTATCGGGTACTAACACAATAGCCATAGTGTTAGTATCTTTACAAAATCGTTATATATGCTATATAGTGTGAGTTAGGGTTGAAGTCACATTGTCGTAGACTTTATATAATGATAGCTTCACTATTGCAGGTTTACACATTCGTCTAGGAGATTGTACCGTTCTATTATTCCACATTCTTCACCAAAATATATTGTGGTTAAAAGGCGTAATACCGGCTCCTACTGATGAGTCGCCAGTAAGCACGAAATGAATATGCATGTGATTATACTTTCCAATCATGCTGTCTTTGGTTTATCCTTCTGGTCATAACTGAACTAATTTGTTACTAGGTTCGCAACACCTAATACATACTTAATTTAAATAACTATTCAACCACCTACGCAATCATTGGTTGTTTAATTATCGGTTAAATAATTTGTAAAGCAATTAAAAATCACTTTCGCTCTATGTCGAATAGGTATTGCCGGACGCTTTGGGCGAGTCTTCTAATAATGAATTCGTAATTCGTGCGGCAAAAATCGTCGTTTAGATGTTGTTTGGGTATTTGTTTCGATAGCCTATCACTGTCTTAGCGCTTCGCGTAAGTTAGTTGCCAAAGAAGAACGAGCCGGATTCTGGCCTGGGCAACGTTGTGTAGTCTATTTTTATCTTAAAATAAATACATGAACAGCGTCATCTCTATCTCTGTCCCACAATAGCCGTCTCTCTTGACCTCAAGAGTGTATTTGAAGTATTGTACATTCTGTGCATAAAGCGTTGGCCAATTCTGGGTCTATCTTGCACTATTGCACAATCTTTCGAAACCAGGTATCCGATAATGACGTCCAAATTTTTCATTTTTGTGCAACTTTGTGAGCTGCTATTATGAACTGTCCTGCATGCTTCGGTCAGAAATCGCCCACACCGTAGATTAGTGTACATTGACTGTACAACGGATAGTGTCATAATATTCGACATCGGAGAATGTGCTCATGTCATCTTACGTGGAATAAGTTTCTTCAGTATGAAATTCACACTTTCTAATTATAAGAAAATTTGCCATTTCACCCATTTGGCAGTAGTTAACAGATTTTGTATCTTGATAGTTGTATGGAAAACTGAAGTAGTATAAGTGACGTGATGAATATGAGTCGCATAAGCTAGTGACGTCTTCACCAACATTTGCTATTTATGAAGACACGGTATTAGCTGACATTGTCTTGAAGCTAATGTGTACAATGCTGGCGGTTGTTTTGTTATGCTGTTCGACGAATGGTTAAATACAATGGGATTGGTGCTTACTTCAAGCTCGCAAACTTGATTTAGAGAAAAGATTTGGCATTGCAGAAACAGCCGATGTCAATCTCAGTGAAAATTGCTTGTAGGAGACTAGTCTGTCTATCAAGATGAGATAAGGCATCGAACTAGATTTATTGGCAATCTAGTGTCAGATGTTTAGCAGGCATTTTAATGACTGTTGACTGAGCTAATTGCGAGGATTAGTTTCGTTTAGAAATAGGTACAATGAAAACCACGGATGCTATTCTGTCGATGCCGTTTTACCTTGACGTTAACTTGGTCTGTATCCTGCTGCGTAAGAGTCAAGGCGGCTTCGTTCTGAATTTTGTCCAAGTGGATTTATTAATTTAGGCTAAATCCACGTCCTAATATATCATTCCGCTTTTGAAATGCTATTTTCCTCAAATTGTACGTTCTGTAATTATGGCTTCTATTGATTTTATTGTCACTAGTATAATTATTGCTATATAATTTCTATTTTTTCTCTCATTTATCTGGACGTAAATCATCCGTTATTGAGTGCTGTTTGATTGCTGTCTGTGATGATTATATTTAATATTGATCATAGCATTTGTAGGGTGATGCAATCCACAATTGACCATTGCGGGACAATTGATAGCACTCGTATGTCAGTAAAATCCTGATTCCCTTACATTTTAGGGTGCACAACTTGTATTTTCATTGATTGATGGGTTCTCGCTGGTCCCTGAAGCCGTGCACATACTGCTTATTTTAAAATGCTTTTGAAAGTTAATACGAATGTAATGCCTGCTATGTCCATTATATGATGTATTTTTGCACCCTCAATTTATCGAACCTAATGCTGCAAGGCAGAGTTTAAGTCAAATTGAGTTACAAATAGCTGTATATTTTTAGTTGTAAGCATGCGAGAAAATCGCTTAATACATACTAAGCTTCGTTACATTTTACCACAGTGTTTAAGAACGGATGCTTCACTGTCGCATGACAAAAGAAAGGTATGGCTGTGGATGGGCTGTAAAGGAACATAGGAGCGCCCTTTTGCTAGGTCGGGCTGAAAAGTTCAAATATAGATTTCCTTTTCTACGTAAATGAGAATCTGATGACTAAATGATCAGTCTTATCCTTTTGAAATGCCAGTTCGCTCATTCCATCACTACCAAGTTAGTACTATGTGTAAGCTGCTTAGTAAATCCCACCTCGAGGTTTCACATAAGATAGGATAGCAGAGTGCCGATAGCACCGGCAAATTTTCATGCTTTCGTTGCCGATCAACCAGAAAATGCCGCGGGCATCAGGTCTGAAACTTTTAGGGTCATTTAAAATACTCTACCAGTTTCACTAGGAACACTTTTCAGTACATGTTAAAAATAATACGGCGATCTGTTTTGCGACGCGTCAAACAGATGCAAGCCACGTAGCAGTAAATTTCCATAGTACACCGCCATCAGAACTTTGATGACTGTTTTAATTTTATTTATTTTCAGCTTTGACATAAATATACGGCTCGATAGATACTGGATATCGGCCACATGAACAACGGCTGTATTCCATTTGGTGGTCTGGTTAGCCAATAATCTGGTGTACAATAAATTTACCGCCAAAGACATTTATTGGCATAGCAGATTTCTATGCATAGCTCGCTGGATAGACTGCGTGTAATTAGAATAAGCTGTATAAGTAAATTTTATAGAAAGTTTAATATTCAACATATGCCATTATTCCTCACATGGATTTAAAGGCAATTCATCTGAAATGATGTCGATATCTTACCTGATTTGTCGAAAACAACTGATTGTTTAAGGAATATTGATTAGTCTCTTACCATACCTATTTTGGGCAGGGAAAGTTTTTCAAATTGCGTGCTCTGTGATTTGATTATTTCCAACAAAATATTTCTTAGCAAAAAAGTAAAGTAGAAACTGTGTCGATGGATATAAGTGACATTACCGGATAACAAGGGCAATTGACTACCTCCAAGGGCACCTCACTAAATTGCTCACGTATTGATAATTAATCGGAAATCAACCGAAACATTGTTCGGTCAGAAATCGCCCACACCGTAGATTAGTGTACATTGACTGTACAGCGGATAGTGTCATAATATTCGACATCGGAGAATGTGCTCATGTCATCTTACGTGGAATAAGTTTCTTCAGTATGAAATTCGCACTTTCTAATTGTAAGAAAATTTGCCATTTCGTGTAGAATTTTCTCCGATTATAAGATTCTATGTTACCTAAATCTAGCTGGATAAGACGTGGCACAATATATTTTTAAACACAAGTTCTAAAGGGAACGCTAAATATTTCATCAAGCTCTGGATATTTTAATCATAAAATACGATTTTCAAATAAATAATGTCGTTCTGTCGTGGGAATCTATTGGTAAACATCAGTCAGATAGGGCACTCGGCATACTGCGCCTTGTTAGCGTATGGACAACAGGATCGAACTGCGCCAGAGGCCATGATCTCGGTTTATATATATGCAAGTAAAAGGCATTAAAAATAATAATAACAGAATACCGGTTTTATGCTTTATTTATTATTTCATTATCATGATCAAGGTTGCGATCTTGATATAAGCACCTGACCCTTTAATTACTTACATATGCCAGTATAAACTAAGTATTGTATAGTGTAGTAAAGGTAATTCATCCAGTAGACCGGTTTGGTTCTTATTGGGAACTCATCATGTACTGGCCAGAATTTGCCGGGACCAGTGCTCGAACCTGACATATGTAAGTAATTAATGGGTCAGGTGCTTATATCAAGATCCCAACCTTGATTAGAATAATTGTTACCGCCGCCCGCGCAACCAATGTTCGTTTACTATTTCATTAGCTTTAAAATTCGTAAAAAGCCTATTTTGTGCAAGACATGGGAAAAAAGAAACCAACGATATCATATTTAAAAAAAAGGACAAATGCCTTAGCCGTTAGATACTGTTTGGGGCGGAGAACATATATATGCAATTATGCATTAGGTGTTGCGCACCTAGTAACAAATTAGTTTAAATATGACCAGAAGGATAAACACAGCATGAACGAAAGTAACATCTCATGCACATTCGTTTCGTGCTTACTGGCGACTCATCAGTAGGAGCCGGTATTACGCCCTTTAACCACTATATATTTTATTACCGTCCTATTTTCCAATATTCCTCACCAAAATTTACCGTGGGTAAACGGTGTAATGCCATCTCCTACTGAGTAAGCACGAAACGAATGTGCATGAGATTATAATTTACGTTCATGCTGTCTTTGGTTTATCCTTTTGGTCATAATTGTACTAATTTGTTACTAGGGCACAACACCTAATACATTAGCCGTTGGTTTAATTTATATTTAGTCATGAAACGGAAATATTAATCTACTGTGTGATAAACGAGAAACTTGCTTTTCTAACGGAAAACTAAAACGGCTATAAAAATTCTCCCTGTCGTCCTGTGCGCACATAATTCACCCTATTAAGTGTAATCAATCAGACACTTGGTATGGCACCCTGAAGGGTAAATTTAGCAAAGATTTCTCTTTTGCAAATATATTTACCGAAATTTTAATTACCATCAAATATATGAAGTTCACAAATCGTACAGTACTGTTTTGGGGCCTGGACCTAAGTTATATAATTACCGTAATAATAGAGACTTTTAGACTTGACGTCTAAATTGTGGTCTAATTGGCAACGTCACATGCATTGTAGTTGGGTCCTTATTGGGCACTCACCATGTACTGGCCAGAATTTGCCGCGGACAGGGCTTGAACCTAGGCACGTCCGCTTCGGAATCTGGTGCTCTAACCACTGAGCTAACCTGCCGCACACTACACTACACACAATTTTCAGTTATATACTAACTAAGGTTTCTTGGTTATCTTTACATTTAGGTGGAGCATATATTACGCATAAGTTATTATTTAACTGAATTTTGTGTGCAGCATGCGGCAGGATGGCTCAGTGGTAGCTGAGATTCGATCGCTGTCCGCGGCAAATTCTGGCCAATACGTGATGAGTTCCCAATAAGGACGAAACCCGTCTGCTGGAGGAATTGCCTTTTGAACGCCGAACAATGCTTAATTTATGCTGAAAAAATAAATGTGCATAAAGTATCACCTTTTTTAAATCAAGATCGCAACCTTGATTATAATTAATGTTATCACCGCCCGCGCAACCAATGGTCTTTTAATTAGATTGCTTAACATCAGTTGCGGAATATCATTATATAAGGGCATGTCATGCCTGTTAATTTGTGTGTATACATTATTGGAAAAGATTCAAATAAATATAATTAATTAACTTTTACATTCATCTAAATGGAAGTGCAGTCTGTAGATATTATTTTGTTCTTCGCAAGCGTCATACTAATTATTCTATTCTTAACATTTGAACTACTGTATTACCAGAAGGATTTCAATCTATGGAGTGGGAGCAAGACACGAAAAGTCATACTAAGTAAAATAAGAAGCATAATTAGGATATTAAATAAAATAAGTTATGGTTAGAGAAGAAAATTATGACAATTATTTAACGAAAGAATAAGCAATATGATAAAAGGAGACAAAAGACCATTCATTAGCATTCAACTCATTAAGAGCTTTAAAAATAAGTGAACAGTTAAAGGATGAATTATAGAATAATTGTATACTAGATAAATAAATAACCAGTAATAACCCATCTTAATCAAATAATCTTAATCTTTAACTGGAGCTAGATTCAGATTCGGGTTCGTGAAATCGTCCTTTCTTATCCTATCTTATTTTGTTTTTCAAATCGAACCTAACAATATTTTCACTGCTGTTTCTTTCATAATATCATCTCTTTAATATAATTTATATTGTTTTTTTAATTTATCGACTAAATATCGCTTTGCGTCTACAATCGTCCGAGATCATAGTGTAGCCAGTCTCCACTGCCTGACAGAAAAGACCCGATCTATTAACATGTCCATATCTGCAAATATATATTAGGTTTTGCGAACCTAGTAACAAATTAGTTCAGTTGTGACCAGAAGGATAAACCAAGGGCAGCATGAACGGAAAGTATAATCTCATTCACATTCGTTTCGTGCTTACTGGCGACTCATCAGTAGGAGCCCGTATTACGCCCTTTAACCACTATATATTTGGGTGAAAAATGTGGGATGATGAGTCGCCAGTAAGCACGAAACTAATGTGCATGAGATTATACTTTCCGTTGATGCTGCCTTTGGTTTATCCTTCTGGTCACAACTGAACTAAATTGTTACTAGGTTCGCAACACCTAATACATACTTGCATATATATTAGTTCTCCGCAACAAACAGTATTTAAATGTCCATATCTGATTGCAGTTCTACCTGTTCCTCTTCTTACCTTGATTGGACGCATGGTTTCACCAGCATACATGAGACCATATACTTCTGGTGTTTTGACGGAATATTTTTCCCATTTTCGTTAGGGAATCTGGTGCTTAAATTAAAGGACAGTCTTGAACCGTTTCTTATGATGTATTTTAAACGAATTTAATTTACATTCCTGCTAAATTTAAAGTCCAGTAGTACTATGGTCCTACGATCCTCCTTCGCTCTATAAGTCCTTATGTACCTGAAAAATGGATTTAACCTCCTTAAAAATTTCTTCTATTAAATTAAGAGTGTAACCTTTGACCCTGGATTTTTTTTCATGGTATGCCTAATCCCAACTCTCTATGCTGTTCTATAAGGACAGATTGGGGTTACTAATTTGAAAATTAGGTTTAAAAAGACGACAAATAGGCTCCACATGAAGGCAAGGCTAACCAGAAGAAGAAAGAAAGTTTGTGTACAACTGACATTTGTGTGTAGTGTGTGGAATGATGGCGCAGTGGATAAAGTCAGACTCTGAAGCGAACTTGCCCAGATTTGAGTCCTGTCCGCGGTAAATTCTGGACAGTACTATAAGAGTTCCCAATAAGGATGAAGCCGATCTACCATACATATGCTGACAAGAATTTATATGTATATATATATATATATATATATATATATATATATATATATATATATATATTGGTATTTATAAGTTAAATGCTTGCAATTCTGGAGTTATTTCTAGGTATACAACGTGTATGTCTTTTTGATTGATGAATTCTGACTTCTTCACATCACTCTGAAGGCAATCATGCACTATCCATTAAAACTGTTGAAGTTTCAATAATCTCCGAAAAAATAATGATTGTAACTCCTAAATATTTAGTATTTAGTACAATATATAGATTTGCTATTGTTTATTAGATGTTGCGCACATAGTATCAAATTATTTCAACTATGAACAGAAGGATAATCCAAAGTTAGCATGAACGCAGAGTATAATCTCATGTGCACACTCATTTCGTGCCTACTGGCGACTCATCAATAGGAGCCGGTATTGCGCCATTTACCCACTATATATTTGGGCGAGGATTGTGGGCAAATTGTACGGTACAATTTCCTATACGAATGTAGTAGTGAAGCTAGCTTTATATAAAGTCTATGACGATGCGAATATAAAGCCAACTCACTCAAATATATAGTGGGAAAAGGGCACAAAACCGGCTCGCACTGATGACTCGCCAGAGAGCACGAAACGAATGTGCTCGATATTATAAATTCTGTATATGCTATTTTTGGTTTATCTTTCTGGTCCTATTTGAAATAATTTGTTACAAGGTGCGCGACACCTAATACACATTCCAATATATTAATTCTTCGCCCCAACCATTATCTAACTGGTATATACTTTTGCTGCCTGTATCCGCCGTCTGAAACGTGATCGGTTATAGCCTATCCAAATAGCTATTAAATATCATGTCACACTATATTAACTACAACGACCAAAAATCATAAATCCAAAATTAGCATAAGAGTATCGCCCAATAAATCAGTGTAGAAAACTGCAAAGCATAGTTTCTGCAGCACTGTTAAACTATACTCCACATTTACGCAGGTCGAGATAATAGGAAAATTGTTTACTAAATAATTGGCACTAGAGTCAGTGATTTTTTATGTAATCTATTCTTCTATAACACTAACACCGCAATCATTCGTGTGCGAGCTTCTGGTTTGCCTGAATTCTACCTCAACATAGGTAAACCGAGACTTTATTAAAATTCGTAGTACGAATCCTATGTGTGTAAATTTAAAAAAATCGTATCAAATACAAGTAACGTTTCTTATTTTTTCTTTAAATATCTATAAGTTATGTATAAATATAGATATGAATAAGAATATATATATATAATGCTAGTCAAAACGTTAAAAAAATTAAAACTATCGGAGAGTGCGAAAAAATTGAACGTCCAATCATTTATATAATTAAACGAACAATCATTTGTTGGCATAACCTCCATTTCAGGTTCAAAGCCCGTACATGCTTCGTCTGGTTGCATAAACCAGGCTGCAATTCGCTTATCCCTAGCGCTTCATAAATTCCTAACTCATGTCTTTTATTGCGATTGTGTGTTATCTTAATGTCGTTTATGGAGAACAGACGAGTTTTGCGAAGTTGCAGACGTGTATTTATCAATTTTTTTGGCACATGCGTTCAAATTGCAATGTTCGTTTATGCATGTGAATTGATAAATAATGCTCGAGGTCGACGTTAACGGCCGTTTTTCTTTAATGTATGGTTAAGGCAAATATGTTACCCTAAACAACACTGCTAGTTTAGTTACATTAATTATACCTATTTAAGCCGTTGTTGCAAAAACAGTGTCTCACTTACGTGGTATGTAGAAGTAAATGCCTTTTTTCTCTGGTCGTACACACGTCTGAATCTCTTGTTGTACTCTTTAATTGATGTTCACAATTAGTTGTCTGGAGTGGCTATTAGATATATATATCATATTTTTGCTTTTATACATTTCTCATGTTGTAAATCTAGACAAACCAGTCCATGAATTATTTTAATCAAAGTAGGGAGCTTGATATAGACACCAGTATAATTATATATACATTGGTCAGGATAAACCGTGCATTTTTAAGGTAGTAAAGGCAATTCATCCAGCAGACTGGTTTCGTCCTTATTAGGAACTCTTCAAGTACTGTCCAGATTTTGACGCGAGCAGGAATCGTACCTGGGCACGTTTGCTGCAGAATTAAATCGTTAGATATCGAAAACAAACTTGCAGCTGGCGGTAGTTTTGTTATGTTGTTCGATGACTGGTTAAATAAAATGGGATTGGTGTTTACTTCAAGCACGCAAACTTGATTTAAAGAATTGATAAGTCATACGCTAAATGCATACTATTTTATGAAAATTTTTAGTAGTATTATGAACAACAATTTTTTTCTGCATAATTTTATAACAAGAAAAGATTTTGTTTTTATAATCTTGTATGAAACTTGGCTCAATAAGTACATTGAAAATCATGAGTTTGAAATGCCTCGATATTCCTTATTTAGAAAAGACCGATCGTTGGATAAACGAGGTGGAGGAGTACTCATTTATGGTAAATCATTGATTACATACATTTTTACAGACTAGTGAAGAAAGTGCTATCATTTATTTTATATCTGTACAAATTTATAATTTGTTCTTATCTGCAGTCTATTGACCTTCGTATGCCAGTTTGAATGAGGCTGTTCTTTTTACCAATTCTTTTCAATATATATTTTGGACTGCCATAGTTATAACGTGGTAGTAGGCGATTTTAATAAATTACATGAGTTCGAAGTAACCAATCTATCCTATAGTCATGATCTGAAGCAAATTATAAACAAACCAATTAGAGTTTTTGAATGCTCAGATCATGTAAATTTTAAAATGGAATCGGTTAACTGACACAGTTATGACGTTGTTAATTACTTTAAAGAAAATGACCACAAACAAATTATTTTATGCTGGAACAACAGGAGTATCAAAAGGGAGGAGCTTGATTTTAAGAATGCAGACGGGTAATGTTCCAGAATAAACTGGAATCTTTTCCGAGAATTAAGTGTAATTATGTATTAGGTGTTGCGAACCTAGTAACAAATCAGTTCAGTTGTGACCAGAAGGATAAACGAAAGGCAGCATGAACGGAAAGTATATTCTCATGCACATTCTGAACTAATTTGTTACTAGGTTTGAAACACCTAATACATACGTGCATATATATTAGCTCTCCGCAACAAACAGTATTTAACTGTTATATAATGAATTGAATGATGTCATGCTTACCGCGAAATGGGATAACTGATATCGATCAAGGCCAGAGTGTATGGATTTACTGGAGCAACAGGTGTTCAGAAATAGTTGTAATTCTCAATTTCGGTGTACTATAGCATACATTGATATCCATCATGTTAGTACCATTTTCCGACTTGGAAACCATAGTGTTAGTACCATGTACCTCCTCGGTACAATAATGTTGGTATCAGTTACTAACACAATAGCCATAGTGTTAGTATCCTTTACAGACTCGGTATATATATTATATAGTGTGAGTTAGCTTTGAAGTCGCATTGTCGTAGACTATATGATGTTAGCTTCACTATTGCAGGTTTACACATTCGTCAATGAGATTGTACCGTCCTATTATCCCACATTCTTGACCAAAATATACAGTGGTTAAAGGGCGTAATACCGGCTCCTACTGATGAGTCGCCAGTAAGCACGAAACGGATGTGCATGGGATTATACTTTCCGTTCATGCTGCCTTTGGTTTATCCTTGTGGTCACAACTGAACTAATTTGTTACTAGGTTCGCAACACTTGATACATACTTGCATATATATTAGTTCTCCGAAAAAAACAGTATTTAATTAAGTGTAATGTTTGAGTATGAACGTTTTCATCTTATGAAAACTGATGAATTTGTTTCTTTTGTTTCAACGTTATTACGTTAGCTATTTTATACGTCTACGTTTACAGATATCATACCGACAAAATAGATAGAAAATTATGTATATTATATATATTAAGTATTAAACGCGATAATATACTGAAATGTAGTCTTACCAATAGTATTAAAATGAGGTTATATTTGATTGATAATGAAATTAATTCATCACTACTAGAAATCTGTCAACTATGGGAAAGAAGCATATTGGCTAAACTAAAGAGCAATCCTAGAATAGGATAAAAAATTCTAAATGGTTGCAGAAAATACAAAGAGAAATTAAAGCTCATAAGACCAGTGGAATAAACTGAGTATAAATTTCTCTGTAAATTGGAGTAACTATTTGCTAATTTGATACGTAATCTACAGAATGAAAGCCATATCAGTGATCTAACTGATCTTTTAATTTGTTTCCCCACTTATCTTGTGCGAGACAACTGATAGCACTTGTAGGTTGGTAAAATCTTGATTATTTTACATTTCCAAGCACAGAGAGCGTATTTGGCATTGATTTATGGGTTATCACACTTGTCCCTTCACTCTGCAGCGGTCCATTAGCTGCTTGTCTGAAAATAACGTGGAACCAGTTTTTCCGATTTCCTCCCAAATTTTCTCGATTTCATTGCCAGTCCCACCTTCAGGGCTATCACCATACTCAGAGGAAATAAACAACTATGTGTATAGTGCCAACCTTAAAGATGGGGCTGGAAATAAAGTCCAGAACATTTGGGGGAAAATTGGAAAATATGGTTCCAACGTCATTTTTAAAACAATCAGCTGATGGACGGCTTCTGAGAGAAGGGACAAGTGAGAACCCATCAATCAATGCCAAAAACAGTCTGTTCACTTGGAAATGTAAAGGAAACAGGATTGTACCGGCCTACGAGTGCTATCAATTGTCCCGCACATAAGAAGTGGGAAATTAAAATAAAAGGTGACTGTGCTGCGCAGGATACAATAATATCAAACTGATCTTTCGGATAACCAGAAATCAGAACTTGTTGTTGTCATTAATGCATGGGTAAAATAAATTTTAAAAGTAAATTATAAAAAACAAAAAGATCACCTTGGTATATCGATTGATAAGCCACTACAATTAACTTTAACTTTAATGTATGCACTCTACGTCTTTATTGACAGAATTTTGGAGGATGAAAAAATACCAATCGATATTCTAACGATCGTAGTTAAACCGTTGCCTAAGGTAAGTTAGCCAACGTGTGTCAATGATTACAGACTAGTTTATATTATCCCTTCATTTTTTCAAGATAATAGAACGACTGATACTAGGTCATTTGTAATTTATGTTGCCGTTTGATTTTGATACAAACCAACAGAGCTTTACGACAATTACTTACATTAAACGAACATTGGTTGCGCGGGTGGTGATAACAATTATTATAATCAAGGTTGCGGTCTTGATATAAACACCTGACCCATTACTTACTTACATATGTCAGTATAAACTAAGAATTGTATAGTGTAGAAAAGGCAATTCATCCAGTAGACCGGTTTCGTCCTTATTGGGAACTCATCAAGTACTGGCCAGAATTTGCCGCGGACAGGATACAACCTGGGCACGTCTGCTTCGGAATCTGGTGCTCTAACCACTGAGCTATCCTGCCGCACACTACACTACACACAATTTTCAGTTATGTACTAACTAATGTAACTTGGTTAGTCAATTTTTCCTTTAGGTGCAGCTCATATGGCATCCATTTAGACCCAAAGTTCCAACTAACCATGCCCAATCTGTCATTACTGAACAGACACCACATTACATGGGGAAGTGGTATTGAAATGGACATTTATATAATTAAACGAACATTGGTTGCGCGGGTGGTGATAACAATAATTATAATCAAGTTTGCGGTCTTGATATATAACACCTGACCCATTAATTACTTACATATGTCAGTATAAACTAAGAATTGTATAGTGTAGAAAGGCAATTCATCCAGTAGACCGGTTTCGTCCTTATTGGGAACTCATCAAGTACTGGCCAGAATTTGCCGCGGACAGGATACGAACCTGGGCACGTCTGCTTCGGAATCTGGTGCTCTAACCACTGAGCTATCCTGCGCACACTACACTACACACAATTTTCAGTTATATACTAACTAATGTAACTTGGTTAGTCAATTTTTCCTTTAGGTGGAGCTCATATGGCATCCATTTAGATCCAAAGTTCCAACTAACCATGCCCAATCTGTCATTACTGAACAGACACCACATTACATGGGGAAGTGGTATTGAAATGAACATTTATAATAATTGTTAACACCACCCGCG